>CABHPP010142506.1:0-37813 GCA_902168425.1 Peromyscus attwateri | reverse complement strand
TCAGACTGGGAATCTGTGGCCAAGATTACCAGTCAGAACCAACAAGTTTGCCCAGCATTTGGGAGATCTGGCCTTCATCTCCTTGGCCTCCTGTATGGAGGGTTATACAACACAGAAGACAGGAAGGCCCAACAAGTTTGCCCAGCATTTGGGAGATCTGGCCTTCATCTCCTTGGCCTCCTGTATGGAGGGTTATACAACACAGAAGACAGGAAGGCCCAACAAGTTTGCCCAGCATTTGGGAGATCTGGCCTTCATCTCCTTGGCCTCCTGTATGGAGGGTTATACAACACAGAAGACAGGAAGGCCCCAAGTAGTGGGGGAGGGAGTGGCTGCCTCTCTAGCACTCTAGGACTCTGTAGTCCTGGGACCTCCTACTGCTGAAGGAGCTCTGTGGAGCTACTGAGTCCTTCAGGGACTCACTTTCCTCTTCTGTAAAATGGGGTCCCTCCAGCCTGGCTGAGAGAATCCAGAGAATGACAAGGAGTGTTTTATGTACTCCCATCCAGCCTCGCTGCTCTAAGTCCCAGCCGAGGGAGGCTGACGCAGCTCAGCTCAGACTCTGGGAAACCCTGAATGTCAAGACTCAAAGCCTGCCCTGAGTAGGGTGACTGGGACTAGACACGCTACTGATGAATTCTGATTACACACCAGGGGCCACATGGGCTAGGAAGGGGCAGGTGCTTCCTTGCTGTGGTGTGTGGAGATAGTTTTTCCTTGTGGTGGTTTGAATGAGAATGTCTACGATAGGCTCATAATACTTGGTCCCCAGTTGGTGGAACTATTTGAGAAGGATTAGGAGTTGTGGCCTTGTTGGAGGAAGTATGCAGGGGTGTGGGGGTGTGGGTGTGGGCTGTGTGAGTATCAGGCTTTGAGGTTTCAAAAGCCTCCTGCCATGTCCAGTATGCTCTCTCTGCCCCCTAGTTTCAAATCCAGATGTGAGCTCCCAGCTGTTCCTGCTGCCATGCCTTGGTTCAGCCATCACCCAACCACCTGGGACCTTAAGCCTATTAAACTCTTTTATATGTTGTATTGGTCATGATGTTTTGTCACAGAAATAGAAAAGTAATTAAGACACACCTTTAGCCTCAGTTTTCCTATCTACATACTGGGAGTGATCGTCCCTATCCTTTTCCTCTGCTCAGGGGTGCGGCTGGGTGGAGAACTGGAAATGCCACAGTTACTTTGCAAAGACCAAAGCCATGACTGGAGGCTGTGAACCCTGAAGGGCAGAGCCTGGCTGGCATGCTTCAGGGCTAGGAAGTCCATTTCAAGCTGACAGGGCCTTCAATTCCATTCTCTCCAGCCTGGGCTCATGAAGTAGCCTCTGAGGCTAGGTTACCTTGGCAGTCTGTGGTCTAGCCCAGGAATGGGAGGGAGCTAGCTGTGGAAGACAGAAGGAGGCTGGGTGGGCGCACTGAGACTACAAGCTTCCCAGAATGAGCCAAAGGATGGGGTGGGGAGGTGATGCTTACTGGGTTCTCCGTGCCCCAGTGCACCCTGGAAGGCTCCAGAGGTGGGCAGGGGTGTCAGTTAGTCCTGTGGGAGAGGGAGAAGGAAGAGAGCTGCGGATGAAGACCAGCTCGAGGAGCTGAACTGTCAGGTGCTGTGGTCTGCAAGACTGCATGAACAAGGGGCTGAGGGACAGGCCTGGGGCTGTGACGGCATGGTGACCCTGTGCAGCCAGCCCTCAGCACGGCAAGATGGGTGGCTATGCTCTGTCATTTCCACAGGAAGGGGAAGAGAAAACAGCTTCCTGTACCCTTAGCAATCAGATCAGCTCCTTGTCAGCCCGAGCACTCTTTTTCTTCAGATTGACTATTGATCATCGATGCATAGCCTTGATTGCTGCTTCCTGTTGGCCATGCAGGGCTCCGGCCATGGGTGCTGGCAGGGTGCAGGACACCTGGGGTTACAGTGACATCAGGCCCAGACACACAGGTTGGGGTGACACAGGGATCTATCTGCAGCTCCCCTCATGGACTTAGGGCGGCCCTAGTCAGAGGGTGCTCAGTGACCTGGGTTCAAGGCCTAGTTTGGACCCAGGTGATGTTGGTTGTGCCAACTTTGCACACCTGCAGCCATTTCTGGGTGAGTGGCAGCCAGGGGGTGTGAGTGTGGGTATGTAGGGAATGAGTGAAGTCCTGAGTGAATGCTTGACACACGCACAACCACCACGTCAAGGACCAGGGCTTCGGCCCCGCTGGAGTAACAAATCCGTCTCCCGGTGAGTCTCAGAGGATGGCAAAGCCTCCCTCAGCTTCGAGTGCAAATGCTGACAGTGTGAGCAGGAAACGTCCGTCCGCCGCAGCTTCCTCCCCCCACCGCCGTGTTTGCTGTCTGAAGGCTGCTCTCCCCCGGAGCCTGCCCGCCCCCTTGTTCAGCTGTGTGCAGTGACCCTGCCTCCTTGTGTAACTGTATGTAACAACCAGCTGTCATATAACAAACCTTCTGTGCGGTGGCTTTTCAACATCGGAGATCCCAGACCACCTGATAGCAGCTCTTCTGTGTCCGTGTGTCTGTTCCCTCTCTAGTGTCCGTCCTTTCTCATCCCTCTTCACCCCCGGTCAGGGTTCCAGGACCCGAACCCTGGACAATGCAGAAATGGAGAAGCTCAGACTCAGGTGCTTACAGTGCCATGATTTGTACCCCACTTTAAGCAGAATAACCCAAATAATAGAACAAAGTCCATTTTCCTCATTTTTAATGCTTGTTTTATTGTAAAATACAACACACTCGAGGAAATGTGCCTAAATCATAAATGTGCAATATGATAAAGCCAGCGTCTTAGAGGCCATCCAAATCACTCACATTAGGCGAGGTTCTCTAGAGGAACAGAAGCAGTAGAGTGTGTGTCTATACTGTAAGTGTGGGTTTATCAGACCAGCTCACACACCAGGGACTGGGGAGCACAACAACGGCTGTGTGCATGTGGGAAGGGTTGAGAACCCCGTAGCTGCTCAGTATACAAAGCCGGATGCCTTAGCAATCCCAAGCCAATGCTGAAGGCCTGGAGTTCTTTGGAGAGACAGCTCATGTTTGAAGACCCAGGAGGTTGGGATCAGATGTTAGTGGGAGACAGCAGCAGCTACAGCAGCGGCAGTAGATGCTATCAACCAGGAAGAAGACGTGAAGGCGGGCACGTGCGTGCTTTTCTTTCCTCAGACCTCTTTATATCTAGGCTGCCTGTTGGAAAGCACCATCCACTTTGAGGGCAGAATAACCCCTTAGTTAATCCTCTCCAGAGAAACTATCACAGACACACACCCGGAGGTGTGTCTCCTAGGTGATTCTGTACTCAGTCAGACTACCACACCACCTCAGCCCCAGTCCCTTCCGGCTGACTTCTCTTCCCTGCTGTCCATCACGTCAGCACCATCTCTCTCTAAGTAGCACGGGCTTCGAGCTGTCCTCTAAGCATGCATGTCCGCCCTGCTGGAATTAAACTGATTACACTGAACTTCCTTGTTTCTTTCACTGGCTTTTTGTCCCGATGCTCAGCCAATCTTCCTAGCTGTGTGCCTTCAGGTCCACAGGCATGAGACAACGCTTGGGCTGGCTGATGTTTTGTGATCTCTGGTGATAATCTATGGGCTTGCATAGTTACAGTTTGCTACGCTATGCAAACACAGCCCAGTCTATTTATTCCTTCCACTGCTGAGGAAGACGGGACATTTTCCAGTCCACTGTGGCTGGCTGGTGTGACCAATACTTCTCTGAACACACTCGTGAGGGCTCACAGCTTCCAAGGCTCCTTCTTAGGAGCCGAGTTCCTGGGCCGTTAGGGGTGTGTGTCTTTACTCCCTTTGTAATGTCAACCTGGTGTCTTTTGTGGGGGGAGATGCTGTTTTGTTGTCCATAGATTGTTCTTTGAGTGGTTTTGGATTTACAGAAGAGATAAGGAAGAAGCACAGAGCTCTTGTTTGCTCATGGACCCACATCGGACAGAGTTGCTCCTGAAGCTTGCGGCTCACATAGAGCCTACTTGCTCTGCCTGTTACATGCTACGGGTTTGACAGGTGCAGTGATTTGCTCCCCACACTCCGTGTCATACAGAATGGACCACAGCCTTAGAAGATTCTGTGCTCCACCCTGTCTGCTCTGCTTCTTTAGAAATTAATTAATGAGTTAAACCTCTACATTAATTAATTTGTGCGGTGTGCCTATGCGGAAGCCAGAGGATAACTTGAAGAAGTCTGTTTTCTCTTCCTACTATGTGGGTTCTAGCCACCAAGCTCAGGTTGTCAGACTTGGTGGTCGGCACCGTGATGGAGCAAGACAGTGCAGAGGTTTCTCCATCTTGTGCTCTTGTTGAGGCCCTTCCAGGTTTAACTAGAATCAGATCTCCTTGATGGAGAATCCCATAGAAAACTATGCAACTCTATTCCAGAAACCCGCGGTCAGGAGGCCCCAGCTAACTTAGCTTCCATTGAACTGCCTGTTGATGCAGAACCCACTCCAGATAACCACTTACTTTAGCTTCTGTCCAACTGTTTACTTCTGTGAAACACCCTCTGCCCCTCCGCCCCTCCACAGCTCCTCAGCGAGGTGCCAGGACGAGTTTCTGCCTTTAAAAACCCTGTGTTCTGGATACTCAGGGATATACCAAGGTAGGTCCCTTGAACACTTGGGTGTGCTCCCAGCTGGCTGGAATAAAGATTTTCAGTTGACTACGCAGCGCATCTGGGCACCGAGCACCCGGTGAACTTCTGGAACCTTTACCTACTGAGCCGTCTTGTGGTTCCCTGTCTGCTCTTCTAGGACGATGTCCCAGAAAACTTCCCTCTGCACCAGAATTCAGGCTTTTTGCCAACTCAGTGGGCATGTAGAAGGATCCCATTGTGGACTTCTTGTGTGTTACCTTGGATTGGAGTGAGATTGGGTACACTGTCCATGTTTGATGCATGCATTCTCTCCTTCGTGATGTCTGGAGAATGATCTTCATGTTTTCAGGTGTGAATGACTAGTGTTTGTTATGTATATAACAAGCAAAAGGGAAGGAATAGTGACTAGCTGATAGAGAGAAGTCACAGACAGAGAGCAAAACAGTATCAAATCTGGCACTCACAACATCCAGCAGGAACCGACGGGGAAACCCTGTTGAAACAGCTGTACTGCACTTCTGGGCAGGATAGAGCGGTCTCTCTGTGGGTGAGCCTCTGGCATCTCTTTCCCACTGCAGACAGTTTTATACCATGAGATAAACCGCGCTGACCTCCAGAGGGTTTTCCTTCTAGCTGTTCTCAGGGATGTTAGGTCTCAAACCCAGGACCAATGACTGAGGTGCCTATTTACCATATCAAAGCAGACCTGGCCTGATACAGGGAATGGCTGGCATACTCCTCCTTCTACCCTGAACTCTCTAGCCCAGGGGCTGGGCTGCCCTTCCCCCAGAGGCTCTTCCCTGTATAATCCAGCCATTTTGGTCCCCGCCCCTTTAGGACTGTGGCCTCCTGATTGCTGCACCTGGTTCCCACTCTTCCTGCTCCCTTCCCCTCCCTCTTTCCTTACGTGGTCCAACTCAGTCTGGTCATGTCCACTCTGGACTCTCCCAGATGTCCCTGCCTCTGGCCATGCTCTCCCTTTATCTACAATAAAGTTTCTCCTCCACCATACCTAGGAGCAGTCATGTCCTTTCCTTTCCTTGTTATTTCTTTTTTCTTTCATCTGGACCCGGGACAGGTGGCTCAGGTACCTATTTAACAAGGGCACAGTGTCTTTTCTCTTTAGGTGGCTGGTGTCCTCTCCTCCCTGTCAGTTAGGCAGGCCAGTCCATGCCTGGACAAGAGGCTTCAAAGGACACTAAGAAACACACTTAGGTCTGAAATGGGGATGCCAATCCACTTCCAGATCAGCTTAGTGTGAGCTCAAACAGCACGTGGCAATTACCAAGACAATGTACACTGCAGCTGGTTGGAGCCTTTATTATTATTATTATTATTATTATTATTATTACTTTAAACTTATGTGTATGTGTGAGCCTACGTGAGTTCATGTGCATCACATGCATGCAGGCGCCTGCAGAGGCCAGAAGAGGCTTTGGAGTCCCCTGGAATCAAATGGCAGGCTGTGGTGAGCCACCACGGGGGTTCTGGGAACCAAGGCTGGGTTCTCTGCAAGAACAGTGAGCCCTCTTAACCCCTGAGCAGTCTGTCCAGCTCCTGCTGGAGATTTTGGACTGTGCCGCACGCCTCCTTGATTCCAGGTCCTTGCTGGCTGGGTCTTTGGCCACTGAATGGGATGCCTTTTCACACTCATTATGGGGACTTCCTGGGAACAGAACTCCCTTCCATTAATGCTGCTGAATTCATTAACCTTTCCCTCCCTCGTGACTGCTTTAAAAAAGCTACCCCCCACCAGGGAGGTGATGCTCAGCATCTCTGTGGCTTGCCTGCTACATGTCACCTTGGAGCTACTGTTGCTGGAGGTGTGAGCTGAGCCCCTCCCTCGATGCTAGCCAGTGGTTATTGTTGAGAGGAGGTCTGTGCCCTAGACTGGCCAGCCAAGGTCACAGGAGAAATGGCTGCAATTTCCAGGTCTTTGTGTGGCCCCTGTTATGTGGGTTCTCTGCCTGCCCTCATGTCAATATCCCCCTCCAAATGGCTTTAAAATAAGCTTGAGACTCCGGCGTGCAGGTCTCCCCCACTATTTGTCTTTGTGGTGCTGTGGCCATAGGCTCTCTGTAATTTCCTGGATATTTGAGGATTAGCTTGTTCAGCTCCCGCAGGCATAGAAACAAGCCCCAGTGGGATTTTGGTTGGAAGTGTATTGAATTGAAGCAACCTGGGGAGAAATGACCTCATCACAATATCCTATCTTCTAACCGCATGGGGGGCTCACTAGGTAGCCCAGGCTGGCCTTGACCTAGCAATGATCCTCCTGCTCCTGCCTTCCAAGTGCTGGGATCACAGGCATGTACCACCACAACTGTTTATGTGGTGTGGGGGATCGAACCCAGGGTTTCACGCTTGCTGTGTGAGCACTCACCGCTGTGCCGCACCTCCAGCCTCAGTTTCAGATACTTCTATTTGATTCATTTTCAGATCTCTGACACATTTCATAGTTTTCGGTCTCCTGCAGACACTTTTGAATGTTTTATCTTTTAAACTTAGTAAACATTGTGGTGATATTTTATTTGTGCTCTAACAAATAAAGCTTGCCTGGGGATCACAGGAAAAAGCCAGCCACTATATTAAACATAGAGGTCAGGAAAGTAGTAGCACACACCTTAATCCTAGCATTGGGGAGGCAGAGATTCATGCAGATCTCTGTGAGTTCAAGGCCACACTGGGAACATTGCCAGTCGTGGTGGCACACGCCTTTAATTCCAGCACTAGTTAACCATAGAGGTCTGGAGGTCTGTACAGATAGACAGGAGATAATGTAGCTGGGCAGAAAGAGGAAATGATGTAGCTGGGCGGAGAGAAGAAGTAAGATGGCAGGGCACAGAAAGGTATATAGGTGTGGGTATACGGGAAGTCACTCTCTCTTTAGACGGAGGGTTTCGTAGCGGTAAGCCAGTGGCCAGAGCAGCTCAACTGAGACCCTCAAGGGTGAGGGCTTAGAGGCTTTCAGTCTGAGGATTCGTGGAAACAGGATCGGCTGAGGAGTTGGCGAGGTGAGGTTGGCCATGACTTGTTCTGCTTCTCTGATCTTTAGTTTTCACCCCAATATCTAGCTCTGGGTTTTTTTTTTATTAATAAGACCGTTTAGCAATTCGTGTGCAGAGCATCATGACCAACCCCCCAAGGTCTTTGTACACCTACTATCGTTTCTTTCTCCTTCTTCTTCTTCTTCCTGGTTCTTGGTTGAAGAATTTATTTTCCTCTGTGTGTGTGTGTGTGTGTGTGTGTGTGTGTGTGTGTGTGTGTGTGTGGTTATCTGCCCACACTAGACGTGGTATTTGACAAAGTACTTGTGAGACCGATCTGAGCTTTTAGGGTGACAGCTTCTACCTTGGTGACCTTTCTGTCACTGACCACGTGCCTCAGAAAAACAGCTTGAAGGGAGGAATTGTCCTTCTTGGTTCACAGTCGGAGTTTCAGCCCAGGGTAGCAGCACATCATGTCGGTGAAGAAGCAGCGACCTGGAAGGGGCCCGGGACCCACCTTCTCTGACCCACTTCCTTCGCTGAGGCCTTCTTAAGTTTTTCGAGCCCCAAGTAGCATCATCAGTTTATGAGCCCTTGAAGGGACATTTACATCCAACGCATACACAGCATTTCTCTCTAGAACTGACGCTGGATTGCTTTTTTCTCCGGGCACCTGGGCCTGTTCCAGGCTGTTTCCATGTAGAATGACTGCAAGCAAAGTTCAAACCAGGAAGTTCCCATGCAGGCTGCTATGGTTGGCACAAGGACTGATTTGCTTCTGACATATGGTGAGGGATCTATCCATGGGGCAAATTTTTAAGCTTCTAGTGCCTCACTGAGCACAACATTGGAGAATGCCAACAACAGCTTCTGGGACCTGTGCACTAGCTCCAGCCACACTGCTTCTGCCTCACCTGCCAGGTGTGGGGTCCAATCAGTGGGACAGTGTTGGCCAGGCACAAGGAGCCTTGGGTTCTGGGTTTCCCAGCAAGCTCTGGCTTCCCCTGAGTTCTGAGCCCGGCGTCAAAGTCAGACTTGTCCTCAGAGCTTTAAAGGTGATTGGAGGTCTGAGTCCAGCTTTGGTGGCTGTCTGCAGTGGTCTCCTGGCCTGCCATCCTGCACAGTGACACACTGAGTCCAGCTTTGGTGGCTGTCTCCAGTGGTCTCCTGGCCTGCCATCCTGCACAGTGTTACACACACAGCTGCTCCTATTTCCTGTTGTGATGTGTATACAGCATCCATTGCAGCAAAAGCCGATGGCGTAGGAGAGAATAGGGGGACCATCTTCAAGGATGCTGTTCCCCGATGAGTGCATTGTTCATGTTGGGGAATTTCTCTTCAGTCTTATTATTTCTATACCTAGTAGCTGGTGCTGTGAACTAAATGAGTATAGTGTGGCCGTAGACACCACCCAGTCACTCTGGCTCATAGATACGAAAAGTTGCCCAGCCTCCCTGAACCTCCAAACTTCAGCTGCCAAAGGAACGGAGCCCCACTTTCTCCAGCTGCTGGGGGGCTGAGTGAGGACAGCATTGCCTCTAGGCTTCGAGGCTCCCCCCGGCACTGCAGCTGCGTCCGTCGTAAAGGGCTGTCCTGCGGTCCTGGATTCCAGGGATCTGGCCAGCTGTCGGCCTCTTTGGAATCTGGGTTTATGGGGAGCCCGGGCCTCATAAATGTCAAAGAATGCATTCTCGGCAGCCCAGGAATTGGAAAATGTGTCTCTGAGGGGAGCATTCCTTCCGCCCTGCACAGCTGCTTGGCTGCCGTTTTTATCCTTGGGCCATAATTAGCCCTCTCCCCTGCCCCTGGATTCTTGCTTGGGTCAGAAACACGTGTGGCCCCCAGCGCCATGGTTCCCTGACTCTGTGCCCTTCGGCTACTCCAAGGCCACAGCAGGTGAGATAGCTGGAGGTGGGGTGGGGGGCGGGGCTGGAGAGCAGCCGAGAGGGAAAAGGGCTGGCTTTGTAGGATCTGGAAACAGCAGACACTATGAGATTCTGAGGATGATACAGCTTCAAGCAGCTTGAGCTCCCAGCTCTCTCTGGGTCTGCTGACTTGGGATGGTCACCATCCCAAGGTGTGTGAGCAGACCACAGGGCCCCCTCCTTGCCAGTCCAATGCCCAGGCCTTTCCATTCAGGATGATGGCTTCAGCCCAGAACAGAGGCTTACTGAGAGCCCTGTCCCTGATGACAGATGATGCCTTCCAGTTCACAGGGATATGGCTTGGTATGGTCCTCTTTGTGATCACACAAGGCAGACAGGACACATCAGGAGGCTGAGGTCTATGCGTGTGTTTGTATGTGAAGAAACGTTGGTGAGGGAACACCGCCCCTGGTCTCAGCAGTGGGCAAGTGAGGGGCATTTTCCACTGTATTCTGGAGTGCAGGTGGGGCCAGTCCCAGGGTGAGCCCAGGACAGTCTGTCATCAGATTTCCTGCTTGCTTCCATGGCTCCCCTCCTCCCCTTAGCTGGAACTGGCTATGGATGGAGAACATCCCATAGCCACCCATGCCTGGCCACCATCCCTAGTCTGGATTGCCAGGCACAGCAACAGTGTCGGCAACAGTAATAGTCATCACTGAGTACAGAGGTGGCCCTGAGCGTGGCCACCATGGGCTCAGAGGTGGCCCTGGCTGTGCAGGAGGGGAAAGATGGGATGATGGACAGTGAACCATCTCTGTTCTTTTCTTTGGGGCGCTCCCTCAGTGAGTGGGGGTACTTGTGATGAGGGCTGCTTTCCTGGGCTTCTTTCTGGTTGGGGCTCAGGGATGGTCACAAGGAAGGGACCCCAGTACACTGGAGTACACAAGGTGACATGGTGGCTCTAGGCACCCAACTGGGACAGCCCCTTAGAGGATCCACGGCTGTGTGTGTCCTGACTGGGGTCTGCGTGCCAGCTGCCTGCTAGGCTGGAGTATGTGAGTATGAGCTGCAGTGTGAATGTTCCAGAAATGGCAGATGTCTGAGGGTGGCTCTGTTCTGGGACTCTGGAATAGGAGTCTGCCTAAGCCCTCCAGGAGCTGTGGGCTGGGGCTGTGCAGCCCAGCAGAGACACAGGTCATTGGTGTGGTCTCCTCCTCAGTGGGTCCTAAGTATCTCTTTCTGGAGAGCCAGGCCTGGCCCTGGGGCTGTGTGCCTAAGGGCATGAAAGACCTCAGTCCTTACTGTATCCCTGACTCCCAGAGACTTATGTGTAGTAATGAAGGTAGAAGGAAGTGGCTGGAGAGAGCAGAGAACCACAGGGGAAGTGCTATGTGGGAGCCCGAGGGCCGTTAGGTTGGAGAAATTGGGGCAGCAATTGCATGGAGCTCAGGTGCTCAACAGGAAGCTATTACTCCACAGAAGCATGGAGGAGGAAACAGGGTTCTAAGAGTGGGGGCAATCCAAGCTGCTAGCCTGGGCAGGGCAAGGGTAGGGGGTGGGGGGCTCATCCAGGCTCCCAGCTGCAGTCTCGGAGAGGAGGGAGAATAAATCACAGTGGCCTAATTTACAATGTAATCTGTTCTTTTGTGTAAGCTCTACCCCTCTAAAAAGCCTGGGTAAAAATTGAAGGCCGTGCAGACGCCCGAGGTCTGGGGCAATGCTGGCGTTCAAGGCTACCGCTGGGGCATGAACTGATCTGAGTGTGGCCTGCACTTCTACCTGGGGCAATGGTGACATCCAGATGCAGCTGCTGCGGAGGACCAGGTCTGGGTCCATGGTCCTGCCTCAGTTGGAGGTCTGTGCTGAAGTCTGAGTCCTGTATTGCCACCAAAAGTCACATTAGAAGCCCAAGATTGGAGCCGAAACCTAAGTCCTTGGTGGTGTCTGGGGGGCGGGGGCATGCTGCCACCAGAACCATTCCAACCTGTGTGGCCAGTGATTCTATCCGGAGCCAGGATGTCCAAGCTGCTGCTGAGGGTCATGTCTAGGTCTGTTTTTCCAGCTGCCCCTGGGGTCTGTGTTGATGCCTGTGGCTTGTGTCACCTCAGGGGCCACAGGAACCATGTGAGATGAAATCAGAGGGCCATGCTGAGCTGGCACCACCCTTCACTGGCCCAGGGAAAGCTGGCCTTGCCTCTTGCTGGACACTGCAGCAAGAGAACTGGCCCCAACCCTCACTGGGGAGTTGGTTCCTACACTCAGGAGAGATGGCTCCACCCCTCACCACAGTTGAGGGTGAACCCACCCTGAGGGCATGCATGGGTGTGGGGGAGCTGACTCTGCCTCCTCGACTGAGGTGAGTGGCCCCAGTGGCTGAGGCTGACCAGTTCAGCTACCACCCAGGTCCACAGCTGGGCCTTGGGTTGGCCCACCCTAACATCTACCCCATCTAGGACCAGCTGGAGCTCGAAAAGGGACTGGTCCTGTGGAACAATACCCCCAGGATCTCCATGACTTGGGCGGCCAGGGGACATCCCAGAGGAGTTGTGGTGTGGATCCAGTGATGGTGGTGTACCAGAAACCAGAGGCCTTGAACCAGACTAGCGACTCATTGCAATGAACATTTGCTGGTAAAGCTGATTGGGCACAAGGGTATATACTATACGACATACCATGGCTCCCAATGCCACCAGGACGAGTGCAGGAAAGAAGGAGAAGCAAAGGTTTGTTCGCTTGTTTTGTTTTGTTTGTTTGTTTGCTTGCTTGTTTTGTTTTGTTTCGATTTTACTTTTTAAAAAAATTTTCTTTTGGGGGGGGCACTGCAGGGGTGAGGAGATACAGGGGAACCGGGAGGTAAGCAGAATTGGGGTGCATGATGTAAAACTCCAAAGAATCAATAAAAAGTTAAATTAAAAAAAAAAAAAAAAGGCCTGGGTAAAAGCCTTCAAGGGACCGTGACAGACCATGACAGCGTGAGGCAGGGAAAATCTATAGCCAGATTCGCTTCTTAAGTTGGTGTTGCCGGTAGCTCAGTGGCCTGCTGTGAAATTTGGCCATCATTAAAATCTCCTGATCAGACAGTCACTGGATGCAGCCTCCCTCTGAGGACCTGAGGCTGGGTCTGAGGGACCTGCCTCCCAAGCAGGATGGAGAGGATTTCAAGGTTTGGGCTGAGGCTGGTTAAGCCTGTGGTGCAGGCAGGGAGCAGTCAGGCCCTTCCAGGGGACAAGACAAAGCTGGCTGGGGTGGGGTGGGGGAAGTTACTACCTGGGGGCTCTCATCTCCCAGCTCTCCAGCCATGAGGGGGTGGTTACCTGTAGTGCCCCTGGAGACACTCACTCTACCCAGCGAGTGGGACCAGCAGTTGTCTGTGGCAGGCATGTTGGCAGAAAATTCTCTGGAAGAAGGTAGCTTTCTGGTGGTTGTTCAGGCTTCAGGGGTCTTGTGGACACCATCTGAGAAGCGTCTGCACCTTCCTTGGCTGTCAGCTCTCAGATGATCCAGGAGACTGGGATTCTTTTGGGGGCTTGTGGCCATGGCAGGTCTGTGTTCCTCTTATGGGTCAGATGAGAAACTTGTGCCACTGTGGTCCTGGGCGTCCACTGGGCAAGGGGTATATCTAGATTAGCTCAGTCGTGTGTGAGGATCGATGAGATGTGTACATACATGGCAAGGTTTCTTTCCTCACAGTCCTGGGCTTGATGTCTGAGGCCAAAGTGTGGCTGGCTCCTTCTGAGGCATTGTTCTCCTTGTGACCTCACAGGGCCATTCCCCTGCAGATCTGTGTCCTAACCTTGTAAGGACACCAGGAACACTGGACTGGGGTCCACCCTAGTGGCACTAACCATGATCACTCTTTAAAGGTCTGGTTCCAAGTTTAGGCACACCCTCAGGCAGCTGAGGGCTGCAGCACAGGCATTTTGGGAGATTTGATTCATCCCTCACAGGCAGGAAATCAGATGGGTGAGGCCCTGGTGTTCCTGCAGGTCTGTGGGGCTGGGGTCTGACCTGAGCTAGCCATGAGGTGTCCCTGAGGGTTCCCTGTTCCCTCCCTTTCACATGCCTGCCTTCAGCCCAGGAAAGTTCTGTCACTGTGAAGTTTGCCCAATTGTTGCCCAAAAGACCTCTGATGTCCCCAGAGGGCATCTGATACCCACTCCCACCTCAGCCTGTCATTGTTACCCCAGCTAATGGAACTCTGGGCTGGGGTCCAGCTTCAGAGCCTTGCCCGAGTCTGGAGCCTGTTGTAGGGGACACCAGCCACCAGGTTGGCCTCATGGAGAAAGGCTGTGGAGTGGTGGCCTGGCTCTTGGAGTCTCTCCTGCCTGCCCCAACCTTGCCAGCAGGCGGGAGAAGCAAAGAGACACAGTTAATGACTTAACTGTCCTATCACCCACCGAAGGAGCAGACCAGACTGGGACCTAGTCTCCTAGGTGCATCTACATCATGGCTAGTTAAATAGACATGAAAGTCTGTTTTGCTAAAGCCACTTGCTTTCCTAAGCAAAGACAAATCACCACGTGTTCCACTCAAGAGCTGATTTAGGGATTTTGTGTTCATAGGAGCTCTCCTTGGAGGGCAGGAGAGCTGGGGGCAGATAGGCTCACCTTTTCAGAGTCTGGGGGAGTTGGAGGCCAACCTAGGTACCCTGCTAACTGTGCAGAGCCTGCTCCTCAGAATCCTTCCCTATGTGGGCTACTTTAGGGGAGTGATGGAGGGTGGAGGTGCCTGAAGTGGGGACAAGCTCTTTGTTTTGCCTGTCTGACATTTCAGAGGACCCCAGTGGGAGAGCTGTTACCTGCACTCTCAAAGGGGAAACTGAGGCTCACAGGTAGGAAGGGATCTCCCATACCTGATGACCAGCAGGGCAGAGGTGGGGTTGAGGTGGGGTTCATTCAGCTCCCCATGGAGGAGGCTGGGGTTCTGGGTTTAGTGGGTAGGACGTGAGGACACCAGTGGCAAGAGGGACCGACCAGGACAGCAGGGTCTGGTAGCAGAAGTTACAGCATAGATGAGATTAGACACGAGATGATTAGAGCCTATGGGAGGTCAGCACTCTCAGGGTCTGCAGGAAGTAGACAGGGTAAGCAATGGAGTAGTCACCCTCCTACAACCTGGGTAACTGGTATGGATGTAGTTAGAGTTAGTTTTCCCTTCCTGCCTACCAGTTCCCAGATAACCAACACAGAGTCTTAATATTAATTATAAATGCTCAGCCAATAGCTCAGGCTTGCTATGAGCTAACTCCTACATTTTCAGTTAACCCACATTTTTATCTATGCTTTGGGCATGGCTTGGTACCTCTTCTCAGTATGACATGTCCATCTTCTCTCTGCGTCTGTTGGAGACTCCAGATTCTACCCTTCTCCTTCCCAGCATTCTCAGTTTGGCTCTCCTGCCTAAAATTATTCTGTTCAGCCATTTGCTAGTCAGCTTCTTTATTAACCAGATCACAGCGACATATATTGACACACTGTAAAGGAATATTCCGCATACGGGGGTCTGGATCCCGTGTGGTGTAGGTCAACCTTTAAGAGAGGATGGCTGAGGGTTCTTGAGGTACTGTGCTGTGGAAGAGCAGAGATCAGTGGGGGCAGGCTGGAATTCTGTATCAGGAAGGTGAGTGCTCTTGCGGAGGGGAAAGGGAGATGTGGACAGAGGGACTCCCCTTCTAAGGTCCTGAGAACTGGTCCAGTCTTCCCAGGAGGGTCAGTCGGTGCATCTACATCATTCATTGGCTCACAGGGTCCACTGAGGCCTGTGGTGTACTCCCATCTCTGATGGACTGGGGGCGAGGATACTCCAGACTTCACTTTCTGACATAGGGCCTGGCCAGGGAGAGGCCCGCAGTGGTGTGCCTGGACTGGCTGGATGGGCAATTTCTCTCCAGCCACTCGCAGAGTTGACCCGGCACCCAGGCTCCTTGGCCAGCTGCTGTGACTCTGTAGACATCAGCTCCTTTCTTCTCTGTCTTTCTCCAATTAACGCGTTCCCCCAACCCCCACACACACCTTGGAGCTGGCCCAATTATCTCACAGCCCGTCTCCCAGGCCAGTCCTGGCCTCAATTTGCACACAGCCCTTTGTCTGGCCTGTTGGCTGCCCATGGGATGCTGAGCCCAGTCTGGGAGGGGAGGGTGCCTGTGTGCCTCTGATTAGCACCTTGATGATGCAAATTGAGGCTGCAGGCACCCTGAGCATGGAATTCCAGCTCTAGGAAAAGTGTCCATGGCCAGAGGGTCCTTTGGGAGCCAATCCTAGGCCCTTTGACTGTCCAGGGCTCTCTTGGGCTTCCAAATTGGTGATGCAGATGCCTGCCCCCTGCAAAATTTGCTGCGCCTGCCTGGCCATGTTCCGAGGCTCTGCCAGTGGCAGGTTCAGGCAGCTACTCTTCTGGGCTGGGCTGGGGTGGTCAGGAAAGACCTGGGCACCTGCCCCACCTACCATTTCTCAGCGACAGAGAGGCAGTGGGTGAGACCTCTGCGCATCTGACATGGAACTGGGAAGGCTTAGTCTCCAATGTAAAACAAAGCCCTAGCTCCATGGCTCCCCCCTCCCCAAACTCAGTAGGGGCTTGACTTGAACATTCTGCTTAAGGTGGTGCTCAGGGTCACCTCCCTGCACTCAGACCCCAGCTCTGCCACCTACCAGTGGTTGTAAATTGCCAAAAGATGTAATGTCTTGTGCTGAGAGTGTGGCCCAGTGAGAGCACTGGCCTAGCATGCACCAGGCTCTGGATTGCATCCACAGCACCAAAGTGAAAGAGAAAGTCTCTGAGCCCCAGTGTTTCCATCCTGAAAATTGCCACAGGTGAGTCATTGGTAGGACGGAAAGTCTTCAGTACCCCAGGCTGTTCCCTTCCACCGCTCACAGCCCTCAGCATAGGCCACCAGTCTCCTGAGCCGCTTCTCAGGGACCTCTGCAGGTTCCTGACAGCTCAGGCCAGGCTCCCTGTGCTGTGGGCTCTCCTACTCTGCTCTGTGGCTCCAAGGCCCCTTCACATTTGACACTGTAACCTCTGGATGCAGCAGGTGACCTGGACTCTGAGGTCCCAAGCTCTTGACATTCAGCATGATGATTGGAGAGGAAGGCCCTCCTCACAGGTGGCTGATGGTGGTAGAAGAGCAGCCTTGCTGTCACCTGAGACAGCGGGGTCCACTCAGGCCACTATTTCAGGGGAGGCTGAAACCTGACACCCCTGTGGAAATGCTGGCCGCCAGCTCCCTGTGTTTAAAACCAGGACACCAGGGAGAAGACATGTGAAGAAGGACGGCCAGGGAAGGAAGACAGGGAGGGAGGCAGCAAAGGATGAGATGACAGAGGCATCTCAAACAGCTGAAGAGCCGTCTTCAGGGTTGTAAGCGTGAGTGTTGAGATCCACACCAACCCCACATCAGGCCTGACTGCTGGGCTCAGTGACCTGAGGAGTCAGGCATGGCCACAGAGGCTGGAACTCCTCAAGGGAGGGTCCCCTGGGACCTGTCATAGAGCCCAGGCAGAGGCAGTTTCAGTCTTAATCCCCACAGCCACATGCAGCAGAGGGAACGCCACGCCCATCTGTGGTGGGGAGAGGGGCGGGTTCTACTGTGCTTGCACATCCCAGCTCCGGCTTAGCAGGCTGGGGCCCGTGGGACCCAGAACAGCCCCTTCAAAGGTGTGGATACAGACAGTGGTCCTCACTCTGGAAGGCACTTGAATGTTGTGTTTCTTAGCGTGTGTGTGTGTGTGTGAGTGTGTGTGTGTGTGTGTGTGGTGTCGGAGCAGATGTCTGTGTTAGCTCTGTGCAAGGGTCTGTGTGCATGTGTGTCAGTGTGTATCTGTTTGATACGTCTGTGCATGTATCTGCTAGCTGTATGTACAGGGTCTGTGTGTAGCCACGGGAGTTAGAGTGTGTGCTTATGTGAGTCAGTGCATGTTATTTGCCCCTGTGTGTCTGAGTGCCTGTGTGAATCAGTGTGTATAAGTCCCCGCGTGCGTCCGTGTGTCAGTGTCTGTCTGTGATGTCTGTGTGAGTTATCAGTTACCTGTCCCCCTGTGTGTCTGTATGAGTCGGTGAGTATGTGTTATCTGTTCCCGTGTGTGTCCCTGTGTGTCATCGGTTATCTGTCCCTGTGTGCCGTGGGTATGTGAGAGCACCTTTGGTGGGCTGTCAGGGGTCAGCAGGATTTGGAAGCAGGATGTTGTGTCTGTCATTGCTGTGGGTGTGTGGGTAAGGGGACAGTAAACTTAAACCTGGAGGCCCCGGGGATAAAAGCCACCCTCAGTGGCATAGGAGGGAAACCATGACTGAGCCAGAGACTGGGAGACAGAGGAAGGCGGGAAATAACAGTTGTGAAACTGAGTGGTTAGGACATCTCAGATCATCAGATGTTACAAAATCAATCATGATCATGGAGGAAAGGGTGCTGGAAGACCCTGTCCTGCCCCCTGCCCCCCAGGAACGTGCCTCAGTTCATCCCTCTGGAATATGGGTGTTAAGCACCCAGTTGGCAGCCTTGGCTTACCTGGGAGCATTGTGCTTGGGGAGGACACATGTCCTGAGCCTGAGAGTCCTGAGAATGTTCAAGATGCCTCTTTCCACCTGTGAGTGTTTCAGACTCTGGGAACAGTGATGCACAACTCTGACCTTGCCCTGACAGACCATGCCTAGCAGCTTATGGGTGGGTAGCTCACAGTGAAATACACGGTTTACTTCAACCACTTACAACATTAAATACTCTCACAGTGCTGCACCTGCACCCGAAACCCCTCCCCATCAGAGCGACTCCGTCCTATTAAACAGACTCTCCCTTCCCTCCACTGCCCCAGAGACCATTGCCGTGCTTTCCACAGCCTGGGAGCCTCATGACACCTGAGGCATCAGTCTTCCGTCCCCCCCGTCTGGCTAGTTATTTTTCCCCTGTTTTTTTTTCCCCCCCCCCCCCCCCCCCCCCACACTTAATCTCTCCTGCTGGACACAGGCCACATGTCATATTCCCTCCACAGGGCACAAGTGCTGCAGTCTCGCACATCCCATGGCATCCTAGTGGGCGTGAAGTGATACTTCATTGTGATTTTGATGCATCGTTCCCTAACGGCTGGAGACACCATTTGACCATTGTGTGTGTCTTAGTAAACTTGTTACTTCATTGTGATTTTGATGCATCGTTCCCTAATGGCTGGAGACACCATTTGACCATTGTGTGCCTTCTTAGTAAACTTGTTTTTCAAATCCGTTGTTGGTTTGGATTTGACCAACAGTTGGGACCTCCAGCCTTCTGCAGTTTCTTCCTCAGTCTTGAAGAACGCTTTGATGGCTAATGTTGGTTGTCAACGTGACTTTATTTGGAATCAACTAAAACCCAAGCAGCTGGACTCACACATGAGGGATTTTCTTGATTGGATCATTTGAGGTCAGAAGGCCCACCCTATGTCTGGGCCACACCTCTGGTGGCAGCTCACATAGAAGAACATGGAGTAGGGAACTTTCACTGCTCGCCCTCACTCACCGGCAAGTCTATCCTATGGCTGAGGTTTCCCTTCACTGCTGTTCAAATGTATATCTCTGGGATTCTGACATAGACTGAAGACCAGCAGCTCTCCAGGAATCCACTGGGACTCCAACACCAGACTGGGACTGCTGAGCCACCCAGTCTTGTGAACTCAGCCACTACTGGATTCTCAGCCTTTCTGCCATGAGACAGCCATCGCTGGACTAGTTGGACCATAGCCTGTGAGGTGCTCCAATACATCCCGTATGGATGTCTCAGTGTGTGTGCAGTTATCTCTTCTGTTTGGGGCCTGTGGTGAGGTCACACATCATGGTGGGGAATTCCTGATGGAGCAGACTGTTCATCTCACAGTGGCCTCTAAACAAAGGAAGAGGGAGAGACCAGAGTCCCACAGCTCCCTGTTGATGGAAGGACCTCCCATTTAGGAGGTCTGCATTTAAAGGCTCTACCATTTCCCAGTAGTGCCACAGGCTGGGACCAAACCTTTATCACAGGGGTCTCTCAGGGACAGTTGTCCAAACGATAGCCACCTAAAGGACCGAACTGTTTCCAAGGGAACTGGTTGCGTCCTAGCAAAAGTTCAGAAATCCAACACTCAATAGTAGAACATCATGATGTCTGAGACCCAATAAAAATTAACAAGAAAACACACATAACAAAGAGACAAATCATCGCAGCTGACTCAGAACCACCGTCAGGGTTAGCAGAGCCAAGCATTGAAGCAGGTATTATCATGCTGACATTCCGTGTGCTCGGAAAGTTAAGCAGAGACGCGGAAGAGGCAAGGACAAGGCACAGTGAACTCCTGGAAACCACAATGACAACGTGTGGTGGAAGATACACAGGATGGGGTGAGTGGTGGATTAGATGTCAAAGAACTGGTCAGCACCCCGAACACAAAGGCGGAAGAGTGGCCTCAGGGAAACAGAAAGAATGGGAATTGAAAAGCAGCTAAGGGCTGGTGAGGTGGCTCAGTGGGTAGAGGCCCTTTCCGTCAAGCTCGAGGACCTGGGTTCCAAACCCAGGACCCACACGATGGAAGGAGAGAGCCTACTCCAGCAAATTGTCCCCTGACTTCTACATGGGCACAGTGGCATGCATTCCCAGCCCTCAAATAAATGTAAAAAAGATAAGAAAAAAATGAATAAACAGACAATCAGTGGGCCTCAGGAAAACCTTAATTAGCCCCAGCATCACAGCCCATGAAGGAAGAGAGAGGGATGGAGACAGAAGAATGCTTGAAGAAATAGTGCACTATGGAAATGATAAATGATAGACCCAAGACAGTCACCAAAGCCCAAGGATGGGCCACTTGAAACAAGCACACAGCAAACTGGAAGCAGGGGTGGCAGCAGGGACCCGTGCGAGCCAGGCCAGGGAGGGGTGACACCTTCACAGAGTTGAAAGGAGAAATAAGTCCACCACCCCAACTCCAACAGTAAAAGTAGTTTCCAAAAGCAAAGGTAAAGACTTTCATTGATACGTGGAGCTGACAGGATTAAGTCACCAGCACCCAGCACCCAGCAGGATGTGCTGAAGCAGCCGTGTGGGCAGAAGGAGGTGACGTTAGACGGAATAAAAACCCACCTAATGGATGAAATGTCGGAAGCCGTGTGCTCCGAAAGGTAAATAAATAGGATTTGCTTTCACTGTTTAAGCCTCTCCAAGAGATAATTGGCTACTTAAGCAGGAATGGCGATCACTGTGGTGTTGACAACACATAGGAAGAGCGGTGGGCTTGGCAGGGCAGCACAGGATTTGGAGGGAAAGGTGCCATCACAACATCCTGTGCCTGTGAAGTGACGTGAGCCAACTTGAAAGGAGACAAACTATGGTACCTGTCTATGCGGTAAACCAGGAAGCCACCAATAAGTCACAAAACAGCTACAGCTAATGAGCCAACAAGAGAATTACACAGAACATTTAGTTAGTGAAAAGAAGGCAGAAAAAGATTAAAGGGAAAATTGACTTTTAGGAAATACATCACCCGATAACAACAGAATACCCCATTCTTTTCTGGCATACAGAACACTAATATAGATGATATTCTAGGTTATTAAAGATATCCAAAGATGTAAAGAGTTCTCAGTCATCGGGACTGTTGTATGCTAACAATGGGGTTTAATTAGGAAAGCATCAGAGGCAGCCTAGGCGGCTAGAAGACACCCAAGTGCCACCTCTGGGGCAGACGGGCACCACTACAATGAACAAGTATGTGATGGAGAGGTGGGAAAGATAGAAAAATGGATGGTGTGGGCGTTAGGGAGAGAGGAGGGACTGGAGGCGTGATGGCAGTGACAGGTGAGAGAGGGCTGAGGTCCACACGCTGACATTGCCTGTAGGGTCAGTGGGATGGTGTACAACAGACACAAATTCAGCCCCCAAACCTGCCCCGGCTGCAGCATCACCCTGGCTCTGGGCAAAGACGGAGGCCTGAGATGAGGAAAGCTTCACTTTCTGGATGGTACCTCCTCAAAGGACCACTGTGGTCTGCAATACCGCCGGAGGCCATGTTGGTGTCGGTGGTCCAGGCTGCTGCCCCAGTCCTCCATGGAGCCTGAGATCTGTGCTGCTGCCTGCCTGATGACTTAGTGATGTTCTTGGGCTTAGCTGCCTTGGGGAGCCATACTGATGTGAGGGGCATGCCTGACACAACCTGAGACCATATTGAGGCTCATGGTCTGTGCAGCTACTGAGGGACGTGAATGGGTCAGTGGTCCTGGTACGGCCAAGGACCATGTTGATGTCTGTGGACCGAGTTATCACTGCCCGTGGTTGGGGCTGCTGCCTGTAGCCATGTTAATGTCTGCAGGAGAGCTGGCCCCAGCTGGCCACCACAGCACTGTGGATGCGGGTGGAGAAAGATCCATCTTCCCTTGGGGGTCTGGGCACTAGGAATTTGACCATGCTCCAGTGAATATATAGACAACACGAAATGGACTTGTTTTTTGGGGGGGGAGGGAGCAGACATGGAAAGATTGGGAGGTGAGGGTTAACGGGGTGCATGATGTGAGATTCCCAAATAATCAATAAAGAAATAGTTATAAAAAGTATTGATATGGAATGATATTCAAGGGTGTTTAAATTTAATAAAATAAAAATGTGAAAATTCAAAAAAGAAAGAAAGAAAAGCCCCAGAATGACTACTTATTGCTTGGTAACTGTGAAGGCTAATCTTGGTTGTCAACTTGACACTCCCGGAAGAGGGAATCTCAGTATGAGAATTGCCTCCGTAAGATTGGCTTAGGCGCATGTCTGTGGGGGCGTTTTCTTGGTTGCTAATTGGTGGAGGAGGGTCTAGCCCACTGTGGACGGTGCCACTTCCAGGCAGGTGGTCCTGGTTGTATAAGAAGGCTGGCTGAGCAGGAGCCGGGGTGAAGCCAGCCAGCAAACACTGTTCCACCATGGCTTCAGTTTCTGCTCCAGTTTTCTGCCTTGAGTTCTGCCCTGGCGCCCCTTGATGATGGACTGTTAGCTGTAAGATGAAATAAACCCTTTCCTTTCCAACTTGCTTTTGGTTGTGGTGTTTTATCACAGCAATAGATACCTAACTAGGACAGTCATTTATGGATCGAGGAAGAAATCAAAGTTAGAAAGCGTTGTATACAGAATCAAAATGAAATTACCAAATTTATTGATGTATCTATAGCACGATACCTGAGTTAGAAAGAATAGTTCAAATCAATGACCTCAGCTTGCACCTCAAGAAACAGAGCAGATGAAGCCAACTCTTAAGACAAAGAAAGGTGACAGCAATCAGTGTGAAGCCAAAGAGACAGCGAGCAGAGGCCTGGCTCCTTGAGTCCCTGAGCCCCAAAGGCAGTTCTTAGAGATGATCAATCTGATGAGGAGACCCTTAGCAAGCTGGGTCAGAAAAAGCAAGAAGACAATGCGTTACACACGTCAACAGTGCAGGATGCCATCTAACTGACTCCACCGACAGGATGAGAGACTCTGTGACAACGGCTGCATTCCTCGAAAGACACAAGCGATCCAGGCACACGCAAGCCTGGTTCAGACACTGACTTGGGGGTCTGAACCTTCCTGCAAAGGAAGCTTCAGGCTCTGTGTTTCCTAAGAATTCCACTAGAAGCAAGGAAGAAAACACCACCCAGCTGAGCATGATCTTCAGATGGCATTAGCACAGAAGACTTATAACATTGTCAGTCAACAGGGAAATAAGAACTAAACCCACCATGGAATAGCTTACAGACATCAGCATGGCTAACGGAGAGGACCTGGTGGAGGTTTCAGGTCACTGGTGGGTATGTACCATGGTCCAGCCCTTGGAAAATAGCCTGGCAGTTTCCTAATGTGTCCTGCCGTTCCATACAATGAGAAACAAAATCACACGTTAGGCCAGTCAGTTCTTCGTTGCTGCAACAGAATGCCTGGGGAAAACAAGTTGAAGAAAAGAGGTTTCAGTCTGTGATGCTCTGTTGCTTTTAGGTCCATGGTCAGGCAGAAAACATCACAGCAGGGGGTGCGGCCAAGGAAAGCTGCTCCCTTCAGCAACCAGGACACAAAGAGACAGAAGGGAAGGAACGAGATGCATCCCTCAGGGCTCATCTCCAATGACTTACTCCCTCCACCCAGGCCCTGACTCTGGAAGTCCCCAACTACCTCGCAACAATGCCACTGAATTGATGAGGTCAGGGCTGTCAATCACTTCCCCAGAACCCCACCTCTCGACACACTGTTTGGAACCAAGCCTTTCATAGAGGAGCCTTTGGGGGGTACACATGACCACAGAGTGCAATGACTGCAGCAGTCCCAATCTGCAAAGAGCACAGATGTGGCTCAACAGTTCTGTGGATGGATCCACGGTGACATGTCTGCGCCTCAGCTCTTCCTCAGCAGCAGAAGGCAGTGAACACACAGCAGCAGGGGCCAGTGGCAAATGGCCCTGCCTGAGAGAAGCTTGACACAAAGGGAGATAATTTATGAGTCTATAAAAAATTGATATAAAATTCCAGAAAATGCACACTAATTGGAAATGACAGAAAATAGATCTGTGGTTTCTTGAGGCCTGGGATCTGGGGCAGGGAGGGTGAGAGGGCAGGAGGACCAAGGAACCTCGGTGCGGTGGGTGCATTCTGTTGCACCATTTGTGGGTGCAAACTGCCTTTCCTGTTGCCCTGGGACTGCCGGTACATGGATGTAGTTTGTTTTCTGTTGCTATGGTTTAAACACCACAGCCAAAAGAGACTCAGTGAAGAAAAGGTCTATTTGGGTTATACTTCCAGTTCACAATCCATCACTGAGGGAAGCCAGGCCAGGAACTTAAGCAGGAACCACAGAAGAATGCTGCTTACTGGTTAAGTCACTGGATCATGCTCAGCTAGCTTTTTAAAGACAGTCCAGGTCCACCTGTCTAGGGATGACACCACCCTCAGTGGGCTAGGCCTTCCTATGTCAGTCAGCAATCAGGAAAATGCATCACAGATTGCTCACAGTCCAATCTGATCTAGGCAATTACTTAATTAAGGGTCCCTCTTTCCAGGTGACTCTAGTTTGTGTGAAGTTGATGATAAAACCTAACCAGGGCAATGGGTATGTTAAAAACTGTGTGCTTCAAATGTGTGCAGTTTATTCCATGGTGATAAAGCTAATGAATAACATGTAAAGCTCTTCATTTACATCAGCCACATTTCAAATGCTCATTGGTCTTAGAGGCCAGTGATAACCCTACTGCACAGCACAGACGGTTAGCATGCACACCTATGGACAGCGTTAGTCTAGAGGGAGAGGAGCACTCAGCGGACACAGCGTGGGCCATGGTCATTGCCATGGGTGAGTATCCTGAGAAAAACACCAGAAAAAGGCTGTGGGGATGTGGCAGTTTGAATGTAATTGGCCCTCATATGCCCATAGGGAGTGCACTATTAGGAGGTGTGGTTTTGTTGGAGGAAGAGTGTCACTGTGGAGGCAGGCTTTGAGGTCTCCTATGCTCAAGATACCTCCCAGTGTCTCAGACCACTTCCTGTTGCCTGCAGGTCAAGATGTAAGAACTCTCAGCTCCTTCTCCAGCACCACGTCTGCCTGCATGCTGCCTTGCTTCCCGCCATGACGGTAATGGACTAAACCTCTGAACTATCAGCAAGCTACCTCAATTAAATGTTTTCCTTTATAAGAGTTGCCATGGTCATGGTGTCTCTTCAGAGCAATAGAAACCCTAACTAAGACACAGGATCTTGGCAGATGCTGGTACTGCTGACCACATGTGTGTCCAGGCCTCTGAGGACTCTGGTGGGAAAAAGACCCTTCCACTCTCTATGCCAGCAAAGGCAGAGGTGTCAGTGGCCCCGAAGCAGGGTGGTGAAAACATCAAATGGTTGTGCCATTGAGAGGTCTGTGCTGCTATGGACTAAAGCTACATGGGTGGGAAGCATGAAGACCTCAGTGTGGCTGGGAGAGGTGCGTACAGTTGCTTCAGAGCTTGGCTTGGGCAGTATGTAAGGGGGCAGGTGTTGAGCTGATGACGTCCTTGGTCCTATGGGTTATGTTCCCATCCCTCACTGTTCTCCCTTGGTGGGAGAAGGGCTGGGGGGGGGGAGCTGCTGGGGATCACCTGGCAAGTGAACGTATCTCGTGTATGGGAGAATGGGAGCAGATGTCGGTCAGGGCCAAGGGGAGCTGCCTGAGGAGCAGTCGAGTCCCCCTTCCCCATGCTATTTGATCCCCTGCCCTTTCCTCCCACTTGCCCATGTCTTAGGATGTTAATACATAGGGGAAAGAGACTGAGCCCTGGGCAGAGGCTCTAAGTAACTGGCTTCCTGTCCCCTTTACTGACTCCTCAGGAGTTAGAGACCAGGTCTAGGGGGCAAGCACTGGACCCCCATACGGGGCAGGTGAGGTGGCTTAAGCAGGCAGCTGATAAGCCTGTCCCAGCCCCACAGGGGAGGAACCCAGCTGGATTGGGGGCTGGGCTGCAGTTGAGGTCACGTGGATAGTAGGCATACCCCAGATACCCAGGTAGGAGAAATCACACTGGGCCTCACCTGTGGGCAAACATTTCCTGAGCCCTGGGAGTCAGACGCAGGGGTGGCAGGGTCTGCCAGAGGGTAACAGAGCTCTGTGTCTGGTTAGGCAGGGCCTGGCAGACAGGATGATGACATTTCTCCCAGGCCTGTGGCCTGGCCTTGGTTGTCCTCTGCTTGGAAGGATGAGGTGTTTTCTCCTTGTTCTGTGCTATCTGTCCCCTGGGCAAAATTGAGCAAACCCATAAAAGCCAATGGCTCTGATTGCAGAGGACGGTGTGCGGCCCAAATTGCATCGTGACGCGCGCTGCCAAGTTGATAAAAATGTAATAAGTTCCAACAGGAGAGTTCCTTGCTGACAGGTGTGGCTGGCTGTGTGTAACTATGTTCACAATTAATCGACTTTCCATGGAGGCCATTTAGTGCCATTATTTATGAAGCTTGGCACAGAGTGACCAGAAGCCGTGGAAAGGAAGGTGTGATTGACTCCGGGGTGAGGTGCCCCTGGGCAGGAGGGGTGGCCTGTGCAGCATCCTGGCAGGGCCCAGTGGTCACCAGCAGAGCACCCTGTGCCGGGGCCTCTCGGGCGCAGCTGCTGTACTGCAGGATCATCCCCTTTCTGATTGGAAATGATTGTATTTGTGGTTTGCACAGAAATTCTGCAACATATTGATTTTTCAATTACGTTGGGAGAAAACGAGAATGAGATGGAAGGATTGCGCTCACTCCTGAGTGGCTGAGTAGAGCTGTCTGCAGCATTTACAGTGGTAACCCCAGGTGGCCCGGGAGACCTGGCCTCAGCCAGGGACCTTGAGCAGGTCACCATCCAAGGCCTCAGAGCCGAGCATGCCTTTGGACATACAACCTTTGTGCAGCTGGGGAAACTGAGCCAGGGTGGGGAAGGGCCTTGCCCATTGGAGCTAGTGGCAGAGGTGGAACCAGAGCCTGAACTCAGTACTCAAGACCTGTGTGCTGTCCTGGGTGAGTATCTGACCAGGAAAGCTGGGATCTTCTGTCTGAGGATTCAGGAGCACCCAGGGCCTGCAAGAGCAGTCAGTGTAGCCCTGGTTAGGACTCAAGGTATAGCAAAGCCACCACCACCAAGGCCCACTGTACCCTGGTCCTGTGTTGGACCACCACTACTGTGACCTCATCTCCTGCCCCTTCTGGTATTTCAATCTTGGCCAATGTCTCTTCCCTTCTTTGGGGTCCTCCAGACCCTCTGTCTCTGCTGCATCCCCTCTGTATTGCCATTTTGCTGTGGGTCTGGTGGGTCCCTGGTTTCCAGGAGGTTGAGGGAAAGGTCTCAGAGCAGAGCCAGATGTTCACTTGTGGGTGAGGACAGGGTGAAGTGTGGGAACTGTAAAGCTGGGCGATTGCTAGAGTCTCCCCAGTGAGCAGTTTGCTAAGAGGACTGAGAGTGGGGAGTTCTAGAAACAGGTACCAGGGTCCTGGGTACTTGACCAGAGTGGAGGTTATAGATGTGTGTGCCACCCCGACCCTTACCACCTCCTCCTGTCCAATACTGGGCTCCCTGAACCTTCCAGGTGTCATGAGGATGCCAGAAACTGACTGAGCCAATTTGAGAGCTGGGTGCAGAGTGGAGCCTAGCCAGGTGCCAGCAAGCTGAGGCTTGAGCCCTGGAGTGCCAACTCACCAGGACAGTACACCCCAGGGCTGCCTGGAGGAGGCAGGAGCAGGGCAGGGCTGGTCCTAGTATTGCTGTCATTCTGCAACTGGGGGTTGGGGACAATTGTAGTTGGAGACGATGCTGCCACCAAGCTGCTGGCCAAACGAATGCTTCTCTGAGGCTCGATCTAGGCTGGACTTTAATTGGAAAATCAAATTGTTATTTGCTCAGAAAGGCTCCGCTCCCTCGAAGCCATGTAAAACGTGGTGGCAGTTACGGTCCCCAGTGGTTTTCCTTCTTTAAAGAAGTAGAAAGTGTGCAAAACAGATCACACACTCATTACGCCAGCTGGCTTCGGTCACAAAGGAGTTCTGGGTGTCCTATAATGTGGATAATGCCTTCTTAGCCGGGAGTCTTGCGGCGTGGGACCATGAGACAGCTGTGTGGAGGTGAGAGTGGGAAATGTGTGGCGGCAGGCAGAAAGGGCTTCTGGGATCGGGGCACCCACTCCAGTTGCTGCACATCTGGCTTCCAGTGAGGTGGTTAGGAGACCTGCCCTGCCTCCCACTGAGGGCAGAACTCCCTGCTCCCCTTACAAGAAAGCTGACCTTTGGAAACAACACACACATAGGTCTGGGAACTCGGTGACCTGACCCTTCTTCCCAGCCTTTAGCTGGGTACAGCTCAAGGCAGGAGGCTTCTGTACCTCCTTGGAGACCAACTGTCCCCATATGACTCAGAGCCTGGATGCTGGCCTGTATTCCTCTAGCACACCCAAGCTTCCCTTGACCTTTTCTCCTGCTCTGGGAATTTCCAGTACCAGGCCAGAGGAAAAGAGCACAGGATGCCCTGGGCCAGCTTGTTTCTAAGAGGCCTCAGAGGGTGAGATTCAACCTGCTTGGAAACTCACATTCATTCACCTGCAAGGTCTGCAGCAGAGAAGGGTGCCCTGGGGCTTCCTGCGTCATGGGGTGGACAGCTGGGCAGGAAGGAAGAACCCCCATAAAGGGGAGGAAGAAGGGCTTGCGGTACAGCTCATTCTCCTGGACCCAGGAGTTGGGTCCCCAGCACCCTAGTGGTAAAGAGGGCCAAGGATGAGCATGCCGGGGAGCGAGGCTGTAACGTAAGTCAGAGTAGTTGGTGGGGGTGGGGTGGGGGAGAACCACACCCAAACAATGACCTGAGTTGTCACAAGAGGTAGAGAGGAGCACTCCAGGTGAGGGCACCTGGCCTGGTGACCACACGATCCTGGGTCCATCTATGTGTTCCCTCTGGCTCACAGAAGTAAAGAGGCCCAGAGAGGGTGGCTATCTAAGGCCCCACGGCAATGGAGGTGTGCTAGGACAAAATGCTGTCCCATTGGGTTCTGAACTGGTCCCACCCCAGACTATCTCTGGGAAGAAGTAGGGCTAACATGGTCTTCTGCAGGAGCACTGTCTGTACTATGAAGACTGTGGGTACAGCACAGGACAGACACTGGACACGTGTCCCAAACCACGGTTCATGCGGCATGGTCGTGCACCTCCACTGAGCTCGTAAATAATCTCACAGGTAAAGGATTTAATTTTCTCTCATTCGTCCTGTGTTCTTGCTGCCTCGTAAATCACAGCCATTTATGACTCTCTCTTCGGCACTTTTGCGATGGCCGATAATGGTTGAGTAAGTGGCAGAGAGGATGAATTCTGCAGCAGATTTTAAACAAACGTGCACGTTGGAGCCATAAATAACCTTAAACAGTGCTGGGGGGAGGCGTTCCTTCACAGGCCACCCCTGGAGCACAGCTGCAGCCCTGGGGTGGGACTCTGCCTCCCTTCAGAAGGGTCCCTTTAAAGAATGGGACCGATTCTTCAGAGTTTATTAGTTGTATTATAGAAGATCCCACCAAAGTAAACATGCTCATGTGTTTACACGTGTATGAGTTTGGATGTGTAAGATTGTATGGTATGCACATGTATGTACATGTATGTGTATGTAGTATGAGTCTGTGGAGTCTCCTTCCCAGCCTAGATTTTTAGCTCTTTGGGTCTTGGGGTGCCTCTCTGCAGGAAAGGTACTGTGTTGGCCCTCAGGCTGTGGTTCTCAATAGCTTGGGGAACGGCTGGGGGGTTCTCAGCCTATTGAGCGCCAGAGTCTGCTCCTCAAGGACTGTGGCCCTGCTGTGCTGACCCAGAACTCCCTGACCACCCCATGTCCGCCAGTGTTCTCCAGGATCTGTCCCAGCGGAGGGAAGTTGGTATGGACAGGAGGCCCGTGCAGAACTCTGCAGCTAGAGCAGGGGTCCTGGGTACTGAGGCCTAGGAGAGGCTGGGCTAGAGGCCTGTGGGTGTCCCTCCTCAGGGGCTGGCTTTTGGAGAAGGGCCACCTCTGTTCTTTCAGGGAGTTGAATGGCTTCTCCCCACTTCTAAGGTGTCCTTCCAATCTCCCCTTCCTCTCTCCAGGCTTGTCTGCTGAGAAGAAAGCAATCAGCACAGAGGTGCCTCTAGCCCCTGCACACACGTATGTGCACATAAATCAGAACACATCGACATGGGTGCACGTATGTGCAAATGTAAAGGGATGAGTAGATGTGCACACACATGCCTGTTTCCCAAATGCAAGGTTCCCAGACTGTCCATCCTGGGCAGCTGCACAGACGCCACCTGGACCAACTGAACCCATGGGCCCTGGGACCCCTGAGTCCCCATTGTTTATTCTTTGCCAGGACCTGCTCTGCCAGCAGTGGGCTTGGGCATTTCCTCATGCAGCCATAAATGTAATTGATATTCTCAGCATTTCAAGAAAAAAAAATACGAGTATTAAAGATATACAGTACACCTCATAAAATTCTCTCATATTTCTTCTTTATGGTGGGTTCTAAAATTGGCAAAATAAATTCCCTAAAACCCATTACACTTAGTGCAGAGTGTGTTTTGGAGGCAGAAGGCGCAGAGCTGGGGCCTCGGGCTCCTTGCATAGAGCAGCACGGTTCCAGCCTGGCCACGGGGCCCTTTTCCCCGACGCTGGATTAAATGGGAGCAGTAATTGACTTGTTCACAGCCTTTGAGCACGGCCCAGTGCCCAGCAAGCTTAATCTCCATGCTGGGGCCTTCTGTCTTTCTCCAAGTAAAGAAAATGCTGTTGACTCCCCCACACTGGTTCTGTCTGGCTCCAGGGCTGCACTTCCCTGGGAACAGCCCCGTGTAATTATGTGGGTTTCCTTCCCCACAGGTGCATATGTTGGGGCCTGGTGTCCAGGTGGGTGGTGAGCATCAAAGCCGGCTGCCTGTGAGCCTGGTACTAGCGCTTTGCTGTAGCTGAGAGATCTGCCCACCTCAGTTTCCTTACAACTCTCTCTTAGTTTAGTTCAGATTGAAATTCATAACCCATGATTATAGATGCCTGAATTCATTCTTTATTATTTTTCCCTTTCATAAGACTCACTTCCAAATAGCAGCAGGCCACATTATTTTCCCCCATGTTTAAAACCAGTTTTATTGAGGAATAGTGTACAGGCCATAAAATACATCTCTTTTAACAAGGTAAACTTGGGCCGGGGTGGCTCACTGGGTAAAGGGTGCTTGCTGCTAAGACTGATGACCTGAGTTTAATCCCAGAAACCCACACGGTGGAGGAAGAGAGCTGACTCCTAAAAGGTGTCCTGTGACCCCCATAGCTGTGCATGGGCACCTGTGCATGCACACTAGTTATAAATAAATATAGGTAAACTTTATTTTACAGACTGGTTTCATGTTTCCAGAGTGGAAAAAAAAAAGTGAAGACAGCATGGACACTTCTCATGTACCCCCATAACTTGCACCTCACACTATTCTGGCACATTTGATATCACTGTTTCTGATGACCTTGATGGCTTTGGGGAGAACTGTTAGGTGGCATGTAGAACCCCCCCCCACCTCCATGCCATGTCTGTCCTTGGCCAGATGGGAGCTGTGGTATAGGAGCAGCCACAGAAACCCTGAGGTCTCCCCACATCTGTTCAGGGTGATCACTGTGTCTACGAGGGCAGTCAGTGCTGACCTTGATCAGCTAGCGAAAGGGGAGTCAGGTGACCCAACTGTGATGCCAACCCTTCTGTGCTGCCCTTTGGAAGAATCTTGTTCCATTTCTGAGCATGGAGAACATTTATAAATGATCTGGAACTTTCTGCTGGAAGACCGGTCTCGTCTCCATCTCTTTATTCACTCATTTGTGTTTGGATGGATTCATGGGTGTTAATTTTATATTTTGGGTCATAACACAAAGCCACATTATGTTGTTGCTCAAACTGCACCAGCTCTGGCCCCTGGGGGCTCTTCCTGTCCTGGCTCCCATGTTTTCTGACTCTCCCATCCCTGTGTCCACGTTTCTCTTTCCTGGCAGGATAGGAAGTTCCAGGCCCATCTCATGCATTTCCTGCCTCGATTTCTCCACAGGGCTCTGTCTCCTGTCCTGGAGGATCCCACTAGACACCAAGGTCTGGGTGCTGTATGCCCACTTCCCCACTAGCTGTCAGGTGAACCAGAGAGCCACTTGCCGTCTCTGTCTCTGCTAAGCTCAGCACGTGTGGGTCCGATGTCTCCAGTTCCAGGCCACCCCATGCAGACGTTCCAGCCTCTTCCTTTGCTCACTTGGAACGCTCACACCAGCAGTGAAGAAGTTGGTACCCACCACCCACCCATTCTGTCCTGATAACTCTCAATTCCGGCCTGTGGGTAGTGGTGTCCATGATATATTGTCACTGACATTGGCAGACTCCTCTGGTGTTCAGGGAGACTTAAGGCAGCCCCTTCTCTGCATCCTAGGGAGGCTGTCTCCTACACCTGTACTGGGATGCAGTCCTTTGGTCACTGCCAGCCCTTCTTTCTGGAATCCAATCTCTTCAATGATGTTTTAAAGTCTTTCAAAGATTAAGGTCTGTTCTTGCTGTGAAGCTCTGAAGTCATGTGTTACAGTTTGGATCTGGACTATTCTCAAAGGCCCGTGTGAATAAATTTGGTTCCCAGCTTGGTCTACAGCCAGAAGGTGGTGGCAGCCTGGGAGATGCATTCTAGAGATGTTCAGATCATTGTGAATGTGTCCTTGACCAGGAGTGTGATGGGTTTCTCCCTCTGTATTTACTTGTTCCTGGCAACTAGGCAGAGAGTTTGCCCCAGGTCCAAAGCAGTGAGTCTGATTGGGTTTAGATCGAAACTTCCAAAGCAAGTCTTTCGTCTTCGTAAGTAGCTCATCTCTGCTGTGTTCCCTCCAGAAAAAGCTGACTAATACCCCATGTGTCCACCGGAACCATGTCACACGCACCATCTTGTCTCATTGCCCCTAATGCCCCCTCTGTTTCATCCAGTCATCTCCACCTCACCCTGACTCCTGGCCAATGGTTGTTTGTTTTTAACTGTCTCCAGAGTTTGCCTTTTGTCTCCAGAACGCTGTATTGTGGGAGCCACACAGCCTACGGCTTGCAGACCATCTGCTGGCTCTCTTCCTTTGTAATACTCATTTCAGGTTCCTGCATGCCTCTTGTGGCTTGATAGCTCCTTTCTTCTTATCACTGAATAATATTCCAGTGCACGGATGCAGGTACCAGAAATTGCTTATTCAGGGACCAACTGAAGGATATCTTGGTTGCTTCCAGTTTTAGCAGTCATGAATAAGGCTGCTATAAATATTTTAGACAGGCTTTTGTGCGGACATAAGTTTTCTCAGGAGTTGGGTAAACACCTAGGGTCTCAACTGCCAGATCATATGGCACAACTATATTTAGCACTGTAAGGAAGCGCCAGGCTGTCTCTTAGAGTGGCTGCCCCATTCCGCACTCCCATTAGCTGTGAAGAAAGTTCCTGTTGTCTCCACATCTACACTGGCTGTGGGTACCGCCGTGTTTTGGAGCCTGGCCATTCTGGGATATACACAGTGGTACCTTGTTGCACATCGTCAATGAAAATGATGCTGAACAACTTTCCACACCTGGAAAGTTTGCTATTTGCTCATCTTTTTGCATGGAATGTTAGCTCAGACTTTTTCCTCCTGTCTAAATTGGATCGTCTGTTTTGGGTACACATGTTCTTTATCTGCTATGCATGCATTTGATAAAGATTTTCTCTAGTCTGTGGCCTGACTGTTGGTTCTCTTAGTGATATTGACCTAGAGTAGAAGTTTTTAATTTACGAAGGTCCAAGATGTCAGTTTTTCCTTTTGTATTTGTGTTTTTGTTGTAACTGAAAAATCATCATCAAGTCCAAGGTCACTAAGGCCCTCCATGGTTACTTCTAGAAGGTTATAGTTCTATAGTTTACATTTATGTCTATGATCCCTTTTGAGGTAATTTTTGTACAAAATGTCTCCAGTCCGTGTCTAAATTGTGATTCTTTGCGTTGTATCATCTATTCAAAAGCCTATCTTTCCCACTGATTGCCTTGCTCCTTGTCAGAGGACAGCTGACGGTAATGCAAGGGTGTCCTGCTGGGTCCCTGCTGGGTCCCTAGGCCTTCCTCTGACCCATGTGGCTACTTTGCCAGCAAGGCCTCTGTGGCGGTGTTGAGCTTTGGAACTGGGGATTGTCTTCCAGCTCCTTCTTCCCTGCCCTGCTGCTCTTCTGTTTGTCCTCCCCTGGGTAGGCTTCTGAGTCAGGCTGTGTGTGGCTGCAGCAATGGCGACCAGAACAGGCAGCACTGTTCAGGTCTTTCCGATTGACCAGGGGACAGCCTTCCCTTTAGTTGGGCATTTTTTGATCCTTTCCTGAGTTTTGTGGCTCTCAGCGTGCAGATTGTAGATCCTCTTCAGACTTTGTTAGCTTCTTATTTAGGGGTGTATGCTGTGACTAGCATTTTTTTTTCTTTTTAATTTCAAATTCCAGTGGTTTATTGCTGGTAAGCAGAAAGCATTGGGCTTTTTATGTGAACCATGCACCTTGCAACCTTGTTCTGCTTATTTGTTCCAGGAGACAGATTCTTTCAGTCATTTGTTCATATATTCATTCATTCACTCACTTGCTCATTCATTCATAAATTGATTTTCAAATGTGGGGATTATATTTGGAGTAAATCTCACTTAGTATCTAACGAAACTTCAATTTGCTAATTTCCTGGTGAGTTTTGCATCTCTGTTCTTGGTCTGCACTTTCCTTCTGCTGTTCTTATTTGGTGTGGGTATGAGGACAACAGTGGTCTTACAGGGTGAGTGAGGGAGTGGTCTGCGTCTGTTTTGTGGGAGAGGTGGTAGAGATGGTAGTTACCCCTCAGATAGTTGCGAGGACCCTGGTGAAGGTGACCTGGCATTGCTCTTTTCTGAAGGTGATTAATAGCTATTTCAATTGTAAAAATAGACTTCCCATCCAAGTGCCTCCGAGGAACAGTTTGAAGAAGGAAGACTTATTTTGGCTCTCAGTTTCCAAGGTATCAGTTTATAGTTGTCTTCTCTGCTGTGGGATGAAGCTGATCACAATAGTGATAAGGGTCTGATGGGGCAAAGGCTCGCCTCAGGGCATCGGGAAGCAGAGAGAGAGACACACACACACACAGAGACAGAGAGAGACAGAGACAGACAGAGAGAAAGAGAAAGAGAGAGAGGGGGGGAGGAAGGGGCCAGGAGCAAGATGCTCCCTTCACAGGCAAAGCCCAGTGACCTGTTTCCTCTGGCTAAACCCTGTTTTTCCATCACCTTCCTGGAGGTCCATACAACTTTTGAGTGAGTGTGTATGTGTGTGTGTGTGTGTGTGTGTGTGTGTGTGTGTGTGTGTGTTACTGGTGATGAATGCCTGTCCTGATACAGATGTCCTACCACTGATCTCCATGCCTAACCCCATTCAGATTTTGAGCCTGTCAATAGATTAATCCATTTGATTAATAGATTAATCAAAGCCCTCACAATCTAGTTGTCTCTAGAAGAAGTGCATTTTACTGACCTCCTAGGTGTCTCACAATCCAACCACACTGAGCACCAAGACAAACTATCACACAGCCCGTTTGGTTTCTCTATTCTTCCTTGTGGAGTTTTGGACCATTTCCTCTTAAAATTTCAAATTTGTAGGTGCAGAGCCACCAGTTGGCTGTATTTTATTAGTGTTCCCGCGTCTGGATGGGCGTGGCTTCTGCCTTGCTTTTCTGATGTTTGTTTCAGCCTGGCTGGAGTCCTGTCGCTTTATAGATCCTTTCAAAGAACCAGCTCTGGGTTTCATTAATTTTTTTTTCTTTTCTAGTGCCTTTTCCCCCTCTAAGTTTGCCGATTCGGCTCTAATTTTTGCTTCTTTTTATCTTCCTGCTTGCTATCATCTTACATTGTTCTACCTCTGGTTCCTGAGATGGAGGCCTGGGCTACTTATTTTGGGTCTTTCTTCTTATCTAGCATGTGTGTTAATGCTGTAAATGTCCCTCAAGCCGGGCCGCTGCTGCAAGCCAGTGGTTCTAAGCTGGATGTTCATTTACTTCCCTTGAGACTTTGCCTTGGACATGTATTGTTTAATCTTCAGATGCTGGGGAGGATTTCCAACTATCTGTGGTTGAGTTCTAGGTTCACCTTTCCGTGAAAAGAATTCATGTGGTGTGTGCCTGCTCCTGGGTATGCCTTGTGTCCCTGTGAGTGGCCATGCTGGTGAATGCTCCATGTGAACTTGAGAAGAGTGCGTTCTCTGCCTCACTGGGTGGAGTGTTCTAGAAGCATCCATGGATCAAGCTGATGGACAGTGCTCCTTATGTGAGTGGGATGATGTCTCTGACTGGAGCATCAGGCTCCTTTGTTCTTCATAGCTCTGTGAGCTTTTGCTCACTTACTCTGAACTTGTTCAGAATGACAGCACTCGGTCGGCTGAGGCACAGACCGAAGACAGGGTAATTAATATGTGGGTTTAGTAGGACCCAGGGCTCTGTGATTCCACTAGCTGCAAGGAAGCCCTGACTGTTCCAGTGGGGCTGGATATTCAGACAGCCTGGAACTCTGCCTGTGGAGTCTATTCACTCTCTCAGGTTCCCGTTCCCCACTTCTGGCCTCGGTCATGGGGACTTATTCTTGCCTCCCTCAGATGCTTAGTCTAACCTTGGGTCATGCCATCTGAGGATGGTGTGAGTAATTGCAGGCTCATGAGAAGACAGGCTTTCTCCATGAGCACAGAGCAGCCTGTGGATTGCTGTGTACCTCCCAGCCTGCGGGTTACCGTGTTCGCAATGTCTGCAGGCTAAAGCAATGTAACCCAAGTGGGAACAAGTTTCTGTCCATGTTCACAGGCCAGATCTTGAGACTGCTGAGGGCACAGAACAGTCTGGCATCTCCTGAGTAGTGTGGAAACTAGGACCTAGGGGGCACTTGCATTGTGTAAACCCTGAAATCTGTGTCATGGCTGGGGCTGGGCAGGGCAGAGAGAGGAAACTGTGATGAGGTATCAGAGGCCATGCTTCTGTGTGACAGAGAGGCACTGGGCAAACCCATCATCCGAGATCCCCTGGGAGACTGTGGATTTGGGACATGTCCCTGGTGTATCCCGGATACTGTTAGACACAGCAGGTAGGAACCCCAGCAGAGGTGAGCTCAGGTGCAAACCGTGTGGTTTGAAACGGCCCTGGAGAGGCAATCTTCTTCCATGTGAGATGGAAAGACCCACTGTTCAACAAAGGCTGACAGGACACAGCCTGTTAGATGAGAGCCGAGGGGGAGCATCCCTGAGGGAGAGTGCCATCATGTCATCACCTCTGTGGCTTGAAGATCCTCTTGCCAGGACAGTCCTACAGAGCCAGGATGTCTAAGATGCTCCAGTGGCCGTGGACACAGGAAGCCGCGAGGCAGCAGAGATGATGTTGCTAAGGTTGAGAGCTGCACTCTAAACTGAAATTAACAGGAACACGAAGGTCCTTGGTTTGTAGTGACATGGTAGTTTTTGAGCTCCATGTCCATGAGGAAGACAGAGAGGGGTTGGGACAGGAGCAGATTTTCCTCCACTAGAGACATAGCTAAAGGGGAAGATGCTCCCAGCCGGTAGACCTTTGAGTTGGGAGAGCAGGCCCTGGGTACCACCTGAGGGAGCAGTCAGGTGGGTATGTCCTCATCCTGGCTAGCTGTGACATTCCTGTCTTAGATGGTGAAAGTCTTACTTCCCGGTACCGGGAAAGCCAGGATGGAAGGTTATTGAAAAGCCTCTCCAGTTACATTCTGCAGGACAAAGGTTGGGGGAGCCGGAGAATATCTGTGGACCACAGAGTTGTATGACTAGGTGGCTGCTTGACACTTGTCCCCTTCCTGTTTTCAAGAGAGAAGGAGATTATCCATCCACCATGTCCCCATCATCCCTCTGCACTGACC
>CABHPP010142505.1:0-16753 GCA_902168425.1 Peromyscus attwateri | reverse complement strand
GGGGGGGGGGGGGCAGAAGGTGCAGACATTATGTAAGGAGAACAGAGCTCAAGCTGGGGAGATCACTGTCCCCACCAATGTAAGACCTGTGAACCTGTCGTGCCCAAAGCCACAGGCTAATTCTTGAGAGCAAAGGCGTTATTTGGAAGAGAGAGAAGGAAAGAGTGATTTTAAGTGGAAAACTGCTGGGTAAAAGCCTCCCCTGCTGGGAGCTGCTCAATTCATTCATTAAGGATGAAACAGACTCCAATCTACAGCATCCCACAGGGGCAGGAGGCTGGCTGTCTCTCCGAGGTGCTCACAGAATGGCTCCTTCAGAAGCCCCTCCCTGAATCTGAGCAGGATCCTGGGTCACAAAGACAAATGCCTCCGGGGATCCAAAGGCAACAGCAAGTGAAGTCTGGGACCAACATATGACGCTTGAATATTAAATTCACGGGTCCACACCTCCCCTCTGTACTGGGGACACCATTCTGTGGAAATACCTCCAGTCTTGGACAGAGTTTGGGGAACAGAGAACGGCTTGTCTAGCCTGAGGGAAGCTACAGGGGAGGGCTATTATAAATGGTAACTTGGGGGAGCAGCTTTGGCAAAGTGGGGATCCAATGCTTTGCATAAAAGGGGTATATACTAGCCCATTGTACCCCACATCTGTGGGAATATAAGGCTATACTTCATAGCTTCCCCTGATTCCACACATATCCAAATTTGAAGTACTCAAGAGCAACTGTCCAGTGGACCCATTTTCTTTCCCCCAGACAATCCTTAAGCAAGACAAAACACACCCCTGGTCCAGTCTGAGAGGCACCATTTTGTGTCTGATGCTAAAAAAGGGTAGGGATGAGGATGACAGATTACCAGAGAAAATGCTGGAGACACATCAGTCTGCTCCCTGACCTTCCTCTGGTTTGAGAGATGCTCCACAGCTTCACGCAGTGTTAAAATCCATGAGTAAAGTACTTGCCACACAAGCATGAAGACCAGAGTTCGATCCCCGGAACCCATGTAAAAACTCAAGCAGGATGCTGTGTGCTTTTAGTCCTAGTACCGGGAAGACAGAGAAAGGACCGTTCCTGGGGCTCACTGACTAGCCTACTTCCCCTAATCAGAAAGTCCCCAGTCCTAGCGAGACCCTGTCTCAAAAAGCAAGGTGGGTGCTGGAGAGATGGCTTGGCGGTTAACAGCACTTTCTGCTCTTGGCAAAGGACCCAGGTTCAGTATCTAGCACCCACACAGTGACCTATAACCATCTGTGACGTCAGTTCCAGGGGATCTGACACCCTTTCCTGGCCTCCATGGCCTCCTGAACATATGTGGTACCCAGACAAAAATGCAGACAAACACTTATACACAAATTTTTTTTTTTCAAGACAGGGTTTCTCTGTGTAGCTTTGCGCCTTTCCTGGAACTTGCTTTGTAGACCAGGCTGGCCTCGAACTCACAGAGATCCGCCTGGCTCTGCCTCCCGAGTGCTGGGATTAAAGGTGTGCACCACCACCGCCCACCACAAATAATATTTTTTAAAGGTGGATGGCGGCTAAGGTTCATCTGCCCCCCCCAAACATGTATACACATGATGATGATGATGATGATGATGATGATGTTGATACTACTACTAATAATAATACAAAATGAATCAAATAGATTATTTGATTGAATCAAATACCATTGCATAATGGTACAGCTAATTACAATCTGATTTCCAAACACGTGGGGAAGAGGTAGCATGCTGGTGATGTAAGAACTGCATTTAGTCTTGAAGTCTAGGGTATAAGGTCATGGTATATATGAGCTTATGTCCCAGGACATGCCACCAGTGGGCACTGTCCTGGCTAGTTTTATATCAATTTGATATATGTTAGAGTCATCTGAGAGGAAGGAACCCCAGTTGGGAAAATGCCTCTGCAAATTAGGGCTGTAGGCAAGCCTGTAGGGCACTTTCTTAATTAGTGATTGATGGGGGAAGGCCCATCCCATTGTGGGTGGGGCCATCCCTGAGCTGGTGATACTGGGTGCTATAAGAAAGCAGGCTGAGTAAGAGACAGGGAGCAAGCCAGTAAACAACACTCTTCCATGGCTTCCACATTAGTTCCTGCCTCCGAGTTCCTACCCTATTTGAGTTCCTGCCTTGACTTTCCTCAACGGACTGTGATTGAAAATAATGAACTCTTTCCTTTGCAAGCTGCTTTGGGTCATGATGTTTCATCACAGCAACAGAAACCCTAAGACAGGCAACTTCTCTGTGTCTTTCGGCTAAATATTAAAGCCTGTCCCATCAGACATTGCTATTGTTTTAATGAGTATTTGTTGTACCAACGGCTGATAGTCTCATTCAAGTCTATATGTGCTTGTCTGTATTCACCTCATTACCCTTTCCTGGCTCTTTTCATCCCTCTCCCAAAGTTTCCCTTCCTACTTTCATACTGTGTGTGTGCGTGTGTGCACATGTGTGTATGCATGTGTGTGTGGTGTGTGGTGTGTGGTGTGTGTGTGTGTAGCATCCACATAGGACAGAAAGCACATGATTTCTCCATCAGAAATGTCAGAGCCACTAAGGCCACCTGGCACACAATTCCCATCCTAGACGGCCAATGTAGCATCAGGCTTACACAGAAGAGGAACACGGAGACGCCATAAATGTTGTCCATGACCAATGCCAAATGAGGCAGTAAGCCTCAGGGATCCTCCCATCTCAGCTTCCCCAGCACTGGAATTACAAGCACATGTCACTCACCTGGCTTTTCTTCTCTTTCTTTCTTTCTTTCTTTCTTTCTTTCTTTCTTTCTTTTTTTTTTTTTTTTTTTTAATTTTTCAAGACAGGGTTTCTCTGTGTAGTTTTGGAGCCTCTCCTGGATCTCACTCTAGACCAGGCAGGCCTCGAACTCACAGAGATCCACCTGCCTCTGCCTCCTGAGTGCTGGGATTAAAGGCATGAGCCACCACCATCCAGTGTCCTTTTCTTTCTTTTAACGTGGAGTCTGAGGTTCGAATTCAGGTCCTCATGATTATGGAATAAACACGTTAACTCATTAGGTCTCAAAAGGCCACATCAGAGATGGCAAGCAGTCTTGCCCTGGATCTGTAGTCATATTGCTAAAGCATCAGTCCCTGGGAACCAGCCAGAAGATTCTGTTAGTAAGCACAGCCCAGAGCCTGCACGGCCAGTCATGTGCTGCCTCTCAGCTCCTGGAGACACGCGTGTCCACATGGGGGGAAAAAATACCATAAGTGCACCACTGAGTCCATAAATAAGCAGAACTGATGATCTCTTCCCGGGGCCATTATCCAGCCCGTTCGTCTTGGTTTCTCTGCCCGAATAACGGGCAGATGTCATTGCCAACGGGTCCCTAGGGGTTGATTACAGACTCCATTATGAAGGGTTCCACAGACACAGTTCCATCCCGGCTCTTGAAGCATTTTTCAAACCGAGGAAAGAAAATTTCATTTAAAAGACCAATGGCCACGAGTAACCTCACCATTGGGTTCCAATTTGATCCCGTTGGCAAACTCCAAGCATTCAGAAGGTTGTTCACGTCTCCGGCTTTTGTCTAATTACCTCACCTGTGACAATTACTGCCGCGTGCAGCAGACGTGGAAAACAGGAGCTGTCTGCCAGACAGCCCACAGCTCGCAGATGGGGCCCCTCAGAGACGCATCACTCCACGGACATTATCGGACACCGACACTGTCGGAACCTGCTGCACACTCCAAATGCAGGTTCAAGACAGAAGAGGCACCTGTTCCCGTGGGAGACAAAGCACTGAGAACAGCCAAATAAGATCATTCCAGAAAGTGGTAAAGGCAAAGAAGAGAGTTAAGCTGGGTCACAGGGTGATCCCATAAGCCTGATGGGAAAGAAGCCACGCCCTTCCTTTACGTGGACTGTGTGTGTGTGTGTGTGTGTGTGTGTGTGTGTGTGTGTGTTTCGAGACAGGGTTTCTCTGTGTTGTTTTAGTGCCTGTCCTGGATCTCACTCTGTAGACCAAGCTAGCCTCGAACTCACAGAGATCCTCCTAGTTCTGCCTCCCAAGTGCTGAGTTTAAAGGTGTGAGTCACCACGACCGGTATTTCCTTCTTCCTACAATACCATGTACACCAATCTGCATCGTGCAAGCTGTTCCTCTTCTGATTGGCTGAGGTGTTGGACATCCATTCTGATTGGCTGAGGTACCGAGCATCCAGTCTGATTGGTCAAAGTGTTGCTGCTGATTGGTCCGTGCTTCCTTATACATTTGTTAAAGGTACAAAGACATCCTGTTGTTAAGGATACAAAGACGTCCTGTGGACTGAGCCTATACCGCTGGCTTTCCCCAGGGCTTCTCCTCAAGCAGACTTCAGGTGTCATTGTGACCGTGCAGAAAGACTTTTGCCTGCCATCCAGCCCAAGAAGCTGCCACACTGCCCACCTATCTGTTTCGTTTTATCTTATCAACAGGTGTATTCCAAGACGGTAGCAACGCTACCATCTCCCATCCCATGCTCCTCTACTCTGAGGTTCCAAGAAGTGGGTCTGTGTATGGATTTCTGGGTGCTTTGACTGTTAAAGTGCATTTGTGCATAGGTACCTGGGTGACTTTGGGTGACTTGGTTCTCGCAGGTCACACCACTCTCCGCTCACTGGTGCCTAGAGGGCGCCATGCTGTAAGGAAACCCAGTAGCAAGCAGAAGCCACTTGAAGACACTGACTCTCCGGGTTAACCCAGCCCAAGAACCAAACAGGAGTGGGCCAGGCTTTGGTGACTTTGTCCCCAGCAACCTCAGAGCCCTCCAAGTGAGGCACAGACAGGGAGGGCAGAAACCAGGCTCCCCGCTGTGCTCTGCCCACATCTGACCCCACAGAATCTGGTAGCGGCAGAAAGAAAATGGCTGCTGTATGGTGCAAAGTTTGGAGGCAATTTTCCCAGCAGACCCACGATAAACACGGCCTCAACACCATGAGGGTCACCTCACCAGCTGGTCCACTTAATGTTCCCCCACACAGACCGGTCCAGAAACTACTTCCTGAACAAAAAGGAAAGTAACGGTAGAACCATGGGCAGCTCAGAGACTTGCTGTCAGTGCTGCCTTTATTACTTTCTCATAGCATTAGGAAGAGGAGGAAGGGGGTGGGGACCATCCCTGCTTCTTCCCACATAAGCAAGCAGAGCTCTTCAAGGTCTGGAGACAGAGGGCAGGACCTGACACAGGCATCACCTGGCCCTACGTCACTGCTGCTGTGAAGTACAAGGCTTGAATCTCTACATGCTTCTTATTTGCTTTGTTTTTGCTTTGAGATTTTTACTGTTGTTGTCTGAGACAGGGTCAACTCTACACAGCCCTGGCTGTCCTGGAACTCACTGTGTTGGCCAGGCTGATCTCAGACTCACAGAGATCCACCTGCCTCTGCTTCCCAAGTGCTGCAATTAAAGGTGTGCACCACCACGCCAAGCTACAGGATTTACTAATCTGATGTGCATGGGTGTTTTGCTTGCACGCATGTATCTGAAACCATGTGTGTGCCTACTGCCTGCAGAAGTCACAACAGGGCATCAGATCCCCTGGAACTGGAGTTACGGTGGGTTGTGAGCCTCCAAATGGGTGCTGGGCATCGAACCTGGTTCTCTGCGAGAGCAACAAGTGTTAACCACTGAGCTATCTCTCCCATCTCTCCATCCTTAGATGTATTTATTTTATGTGCGGGGAGCTTTACCTGCATGTATGCATAGGCACCACCTGCATGCATGCATATGCACCACCTGCATGCAGTGCCCACAGCAGGCAGAAGAGGGCATCAGATCCTCGGGAGCTGGAGTTACAGATGGTGGTGAGCTTCCATCAGAGAGCTGGGGATAGAGCCTGGGTCCTCTGCAAGAGCAGCCAGTGCGCTTAACCACTGAGCCATCTCCCTGGTCCACTCTGCATGCTTTTTAAACACACAACCAGATGGCTTCCACCTCAAGGATTAAAGTTAATGGTAGAAGCACGAACCGTGCCCCGGTAAAGCTCCTAATTGTTCCCCTGAACCAAACATGAGTTCCATCAAACCTTGTGATCCAGGTGCTGGGACAACATCCACAGGAACATGCCCTTCTAGAACCGTCCTTTTATCTCTCCCGTCGAAAGACGATATTTCCCCTCCGACATATTATGACTCAAGAACACCTCATCTCACCTGTCTTCAAACCACCCCATGAGGCAAAGATTAATAAAAATAAATAAATAAATAAATAAAGTATAAACAGGAAGAGTGAAGGTCCCATTTCCTGTCCATCAAGCCCCAGACTCCAATAGGTGCTCAGGATGGGCTGTTTCTACTAATTGTTGAACAAGGAATGCCACTTTGATATCATAAGACTGAACCTGAGGGAGTAATTACTAACAGATTTAAAAGGGGGGGGGTGCATCCCATTGGTACATCCCAGAGGACTGGCTGGTACACCTTTCCATTTCATTAGGAGTCTCTTCTGTGGGTTTTTGACAGTCACCTTGAGTGGAGTTAGACCGAGAACTGATAATTGCCTGCAGCTTATGGCACAATCATGCCACCCCTGTGGGCAACAGTGGCTCTGCAGCCCACGCACCCCCACACACACACATACACAGAGGTGTAGGGGGGGAGCTGGCTCTGCAAGCTGCCTCCCCTCACCACCCTACCTTGTTCTGAGCTGGGATGACAGGTGACAGAGGTGGGGATGAGTCAGAGTTCCGCAGCCCCCTCAGGGATACAGAGTGCTGTGCTTGCAGCCCCTCCCCCCACATACATCACAGAGGAAGCCCCCCCACCCCCGTCAGCCTGCCTGTCACAATCCCGTGTGTTTAAGACATGCCGCTAAGTCCCAGGAGGAAAAAAGGGGGTGGATTTCAAGAGGAGTGAGATTCCGTCTCTGGTCCTGAGTGTTCCAATCAAGGGAAAGGAAAGGTGCCCCGAGCAGAGCCGCCAGCTCTCCGGTAGACAAGGAACTAACCTCTTAAAGAAGCTGGCTGGTACCTCTGCTGCCTTCCCAAAGCCTGGACGCCAACGGGCATCAAGTGACTCCAACCCAAGCTCCTCTCTTGGCGTCTTCTGAGCAAATGCCTCCGGAAGCTGTAGCACCTTAGAACTGCCCTTCTCGCCGGGTGGTGGTGGCGCACGGCTTTAATCCCAGCACTCGGGAGGCAGAGCCAGGCGGATCTCTGTGAGTTTGAGGCCAGCCTGGTCTACAGAGCGAGATCCAGGAAAGGCACCAAAGCTACACAGAGAAACCCTGTCTCGAAAAAACCAAAAAAAAAAAAAAAAGAATTGCCCTTCTCAGCTGGTGTGGCTTTCTGGATCTTCCTCTCTTTCCCCATTGATCGCATGCTCCCCTTGGGAGCCAGCTCGGTAGAAACAGAGATGAGAACCTAGTTGCGTGAAAGGGAGAGGCTACAAGATTTCATTTATTTTATGCGGTGTCCAACACCAGCGTCTGGCACAAATTCAAATCCCATCTCACTGCTTCTTAGTAGGGTGACCCTCCACACCTTCATCTTTCTGAAGTCCTGGCCCAGGAAAATACAGACAAGCTTTCAGGGTTATTGTGAAATAACGTTATAAGAAATGAAGGGTGGCGGGGTGGGCTTCACCCATACATACGATATTCCAGTGATATTGACATTGGATTGTATATTTTGGACAGGCCAACACCAGCCAGGCTTTATTCACAACACAACCCAGCACAGACCAAAAGGCTCTGTGGGCATGGACTCCTGTTACCACCAACACTATGCACCACACTACAGAGGGATCTGGCTCTCAGGACAAGACAGAAAGAGTGACGTGACAGAAATCCCAGCACTTCGGAGCCTGAGGCAGGAGGACTCTCATGTATTTGATGGCAGCGTAAGCCTATCTCAAGAAAACTAAAATACAGGCGCAGTGGAAATGGTTCTGTGGGTCAAGAACTTACTGCCCAAGCATGAAGACCTGAGTTCAAATCCCCAGCTCTCACGTGAAAGCCAAACATGGAAGTCCATGTCTGTAATTCCAGTATGGGGAAGTGGAGGCTGGGGCATCCCTGGGACTCACTGGATAGACTGCCCAGCCAGTCTGTGAGGTCTAGGATCAGTGAGAGATCCTGCCTCAGAAAAACATGGTGGAGAGCAACAGAGGAGGATACCTAATAGCTAATAGCAAGGCCTGGCATCCATAGCATGTGTACGTGAACACACACAAGAAAACGGGACTAGACTCCGGGAGTCCAGTCGAAGAGAGGGAAGAGGGATTCTATGAGCAAGGGGCATCAAGATTATGATGGGGGAACTTACGGAGACAACCAAACCAAGCTAGTGGGAACTCATGAACTTTAGACCAACAACTGTAGAACCTCCATGGGACTGGACTAGGCCCTCTGCATAAGCGAGACAGTTGTGTAGCTTGGTTTGTTTAAGGGGCCCCCTGGAAGTAGGAACAGGATCCATCCCTGGTGTATGAGCTGGCTTTTTGGAGCCCATTACCTATAAGGGGGGCAGGGGGACACCTTGCACAGCCTTGATGCAGGGGGAGGGGCTTGGACCTGCCTCAACTGAATGTACCAGGCTCTGCTGACTCCCCATGGGAGGCCTTACCTTTTCAGAGGAGGGGCTGGGGGTGGGTTGGAGAGAAGGTTGGGGGGAGTGGGAGGAGGGAAGAGAGGGGGATCTGTGATTGGTATGTAAAATGAATAAAAAATCTCTTAATTAAAAGAAAAGGGGCTAGAAGATAGTATAAGGATCACAGAGGTGATGGGACTAGGTTCTACCTGGGGAGGGATCAGGTGCACCTCCACCAGGAGTCATCCCCTCTCCCAAGCTCCTTCAGGATGATGAACGTCAAAGCCAGACAGTTTTGAGCCCCCTCAGGGAGCCAGGCTGTGCCCCCCCACCTTTAATTTCTAACAATGACATCAGAATTGCCCCCCCCCTTTCCCATCACAGATCTCAAGACCCAAAAGGGTCTCAGAGGCCCACTCGGTCCTCAGTCCCCCACTGCTGATGAAAGCTGCCAAATTGCTTCTAAGTGACAGAGTCCTAAGTGACACCACCAGGAATGACCAGAATGACAATATGGGGCCCTCCGTAACAAAGGAGGGCATTACGTCATTTCATTTTTCTCGTTCTCAGAGTACACTGGCTCCCTACAGCACAGGGTGAGGGGTTGTGCCTTGAAGACTCTATGTCCCACCCATGCAATTCCAGCTAATAGATCAGCTTTCTAGAGAGTTTCATGGCAAGATGATTCCAAGGAACACCCAAGGGCCCCCTTAGCCTTGTGACTCTGTGGTCCTCAGAGTGTAGCTCTCCAGTCAGTAGCCTTTGGTAGAGACTTGCTAAAAATCAAAATGTTGGGACCCACCCAGCCATATCTTATCACAGACCCTGGGCTGAGGCCCAACAAAAAGCCCTTGGAGCAATCGGATACTTGCTCAAATATGGGAGGCACAGGTCAACGTAAGTACACACAATCCCACCTCACTTGTCTGAAAGATCTTTTCAAATCCTGTGGTCAAAGGTTGGGAATTGGGATTGGAGAAACCGATCATCAAATAACAGCACTTGTTGCTCTTACAAAGGACCAGAGTTCCAATCCCAACATCCCCACTGGTTGACTCACAGATGCCTCTAACTCTTGCTCCAAGGGATTTGGCGCCCCCTTCTGGATCCATGGGCACCTGCAGCAGACATATTTACACACACACATACACACACACACACACACACACACACACACACACACACACAAATATCTGGTCCCTTGTCACCATTTAAAAAAACACACAAAAACAAAAACAAGCCCAGAGAGGTGGTGTGATTCCCTCCCCAACTGCTCCCTGGGTCACATGGCTCCAGAGGACAGGGCCAGGTGGCTAGTTAATAAGAGGGAAAGTCATGGCTGGGTTCCCAGGACGAGAATGAGCTGGAGGTGAGTTCAAGGGTCTTATTAGCACACACACTCAGGCCAGCACCTTGGACAGAGACAATAGCAGGCGACAGAAGAGACCCAGCTGTGTTGCAGGCTTAACACTGACGCCAACTTCCACTCCCTCTCCCCCTCCAGTTTTTCTCCCAGCACAGACCACAGACCAAGGTGTACACCAACACATAAACTAAGAGCCAGATCGACTGATGCATCCCTCTAAATGGAATAGATAGATTGCCTTGTAATTTAGTAGCCTCCCATGGGGTACGCTCAGACAAAGCCATGGGCACATCCAAACAGTGTTTTATGCATCTAGCAGTATAAGCGCTATCAAATGCTGTATAAATCCAGACCCAGGTAATAAAGTCAGCGTCGTAAAAGACCCGTGCAATGCAGTAATTGATGCCCCTGGTAACCTCCCGAAAACACAGCAATAACTCAAGTCAGGTGCGGAGATCTCCTCCTCAGCCTTTCTCCCCCAGATAAGCTGTGGTGAACTTTAGACCATGCAAACCAGATCACTGGTTGACATTCAGAAAGGGCTTCTGCGCTTCTCAGGTTCGACTCCATGGCTTTATCCAGACCTGTTCCTAATGGCCCCATTGAAGGAAAGTAAGACCAAGAGACCCAGAACTACACAGCCACAGCCTGGACTCCCAGCCAGGGGCACTGAGCATGTGCACAGGTCACAGTGGCAGATCTTCCCTGGTCACCACCTCTGAGATCTGCATCTAGAATACAGACCACACCAGCTGGGAGTTTACCTCAAGTGGGCTTGCGTGCTGGCCATGCTGAATCTATGTGCAAATCCAGAGCCTTGAGGAAGGATGTGACCTGAAACACCAGCCCCTCCAAGCTCTCAGCAACAAATCACAGAAAACCAGCTCAAACTGGCTTACGTGAGAGAGGCAGGTAGCTGGGTGAGGAAGGAGACAGGGAAGAGAGAGGTCTGTTTGTCTGGTTTATGGAGGGCGGTGCATAGTCCCACATCACCCCAACCAAAAGCTCCCAGACAGATTTTGTCTGTCAGTCAGGCCCATTCCTGAACCAAGACAATGGAGATGCTGTGCTCTGATTGGGCATGGAGTATTGTGTTCTGATTGGTCGGCAAAGAAGTTATACTCTGATTGGCCCAAGGGGAAGTCATGTTTTCATTGGTCAAAAAAGAGGTTTTCTGATTGGCCATAAAGGATGCTGTGATCTGATTGGTCATCAAGAAAACTAGTCTCGCGGGTTGATGGTGGCACACGCCTTTAATCCCAGCACTGCGGGGGCGCGGGCAGAGCCAGGCAGATCTCTGTGAGTTCGAGACCAGCCTGGTCTACAGCGTGAGCTCCAGGACAGGCACCAAAACTACACAGAGAAACCCTGTCTCGAAAAACCAAAAAAGAAAAAAAAGAAAGCTAGTCTCTGAGTGGCCATGATCTTATCTCTGATGGGTCACCTGCCACCCAGGGACCGAGGTATGTCAGCCACCCCTGATCCAAACGTGACCACTGGGAGGGAGCCTAGAAAATGTGGAAAGGCTCCAAGCAAAAGGAAAAACTTCGAGAAACATCTTCCAACAGAGCAAAGACAGGTAGGGCGAAGGAACCAAGGAAGGTCAGAATCATGCGGGGACCCTCAGATTCCCCTGAACTCATGTTGCAAGATTCAGATCAACATGGAGCCTTCCGTGGGAAGCTGTGACAGTTTGGGTGTGAGTGTGTGTGCCAGGGAACTCTGTACCGGGTATAGCTGCAGTTGACATGTTCTCCAGGGGACCCTTACCTCATCTGAAGTACCACAGCTTAGTGGGAGCTGGAGAAAGGCAGGAAGTAGCTGGAGGATGTAGGTCACCAGGGGTGTGTCCTTGAGGCGCTATCTTGCCCTGACTCCTTCCTGTTTTCCCCTCCCTATCCCCTGTCTGCCAGGATGTGAACAACCTCCTCCATCACACGTTCCCACCGCCATGATGCTCAGCCCAAATACATGGGGTCCAGGGACCCTCCAAAACCCAGAGCCAAACATCAGTCCCTCTCTATAAGCTACTGTAGCTCATATTTTGGTCACAGGAACACACAGTAATAGAACACTATTCTAGGCAAATGCTCATGAAACTAAAAACAGAATGGAGAGGTTTTAGCCTGAAGATAAAAAGTAACAGGTTTCCAGCACATAAGGGTTTTGACTCCTGAACAATTCCCTAACCTCAAAGGTGAACAGCTGGGGACACAGAGAAAGTTGAAAACTGCTATCCTTAGACCTAGGCTGTGATGGAAGAGGCTGCCTTTTCGGTAGTGACCACCTTGACTCCTAGAAGCAACAAAACAGTAGAATATGTCTATGTTAGGAGACAGTCCCTTTCAAATTCCCTTCACCTGCCTCAGTATCTCCTAAAAATATCCATCCTGATCCTCGCATTGTAATTGTGACTTAGGTGATAAATCCTGTCCCTTCCTGCTCACCCCAACCCACCGCCTCTGCCCCACCCCTGGGCTACGACTGTGATAAAATGCCGAAGCCCCAACCAGTGTCACAGCCAGCGCACCAGAGACTCCTAACAAGCAGATGATGTCACAGTGACAGATGCCGCCAGACGGCGAAATCCATCACGTCTGTCCACGAGAACAAAGAGCGAGAGGGAATGCGCTGCGCAGGGCAGGCGGCTCCCAGTTAAGAATCAAAGCATCTCTGGGGTGAGGAAAAGAGCCCATAATGGGAAAATCAACAACTGGATCTGTCCACGGGGCTGAGGTTGGGATCTGGCCGCCTCTTTAAAGGGCAGCATGCATGGAGATGCAAGCCCGTTCCCAAGCCACATGGATCGTATGTGCATCCATGCTGAAGAGACTAGGACTCGCTTAATAAGGGTTTTTGCAATGTCACGGCATTAAAAAAAACAATGGCGATCACAAAGAAATAGAGGCACTGTGTTTGGAAAGCCCATGGTGTAGTGATGGGCAAGGGGAAGGCCATGTGCCTCTAAGAGTCGGGCCACATTCACAGCCCTATGTGTTACTTACACAGATCAGTTGGCACCTAGATCTTGCTCCCCAGGTCATGGAAAGTGGAAGGGAGAAGGGACCCATTCCAGTCACAATGACAGCCACAATGAGATGGCCATGTAACGGGAGTGGTATTCCAGTCTCTATCACCATCTACTGTCAAAGCATCATAGTCACAACATGGGAATCTGAGGGAACCAGAGTAGGGATACTTCTAGGTACTGTCAGTACCCGAGTGGATACCCATGGGTCAACATATTGGCTCTGCCTACCCCACCCATGAGGGAGCACACAGACATCCTATTTTGCATCAAGATGGCCATGGTTATTATTGCTACCCCAACCTGTGTCCATCCACAAAGATGTTGGAGTGAGCCACTCAGCATCCCAAGGCAGACCTGGCTGGGAGAGCCTGGACCTGAAGTACAGCCTTAGAAAAGGCAGTGGACAGGCATGTGGTACCAACAAGGATACAATGTCTAAGAAGCCAGAAGCGGAGCTGGTCTGGGTCACCTGCCCAGGTCTCCCGACATCTTCCACCTGAGTTGTCCACAAAGCAGGTGAACTCAAGTCACCAACACCTGTTGCCTAACTACCCAGAGGGACCACGGCAGGAAACAAACTAAGAAGGCCTGGCCTGTGGCAGGCAAGCTCACACCTTCCTCCGGGGTTCTGTAGGCCAGGCACAGCCTCCTGGTTCATGAGACCGTGTGTTCAGCACGAGCTGTACATCAGCCATGGGACCTGGTGATACGTCTAGCTGGTGGGTACAGCAGATGTCTCATCATGACTGCAAATGTCCAGGAATAGCAGAAACGCTGTTAGCCACTTTCTCATCATTGGGACCCAAATACCTCACAGAAGCAACTGAAGGAAGGAAGGGCAGTTTGTCTTGGCTCCCAGTGTGAGGTGTATTCCATCATGTTGGAGAAATCATGACCGTGGGAGATTACCAGGTGACTCCCCATATCTCAGGGATCAGGAAGCAGAGAGCTGAGTCAGAAGCAGACCCTCAAAAGGTCCACCCACCAGTAACTTACTTCCTCCTCCTAAACCCTGCCTCCTAAAGGTTTCACATCCTCTCAACAGTGCCACCTGCTGGGCATTGAGTGTTAAAACACAGAGGCCTGTGGGGGACACATCACACCCAAAGCATGATAAATGCCAAACCCCAGAGAAGGAAGAGGCTACCAGGAGTACCAGGCCTGGTGTGGAAGACAATGGGAGCTCTGGAGAGCTGTGCTAAGCCAGACAGATCAGAATGTGATGTAGTGGGAGCCCAACCTTTGTGTGTTTTCTAACTTTCCATAAGCCATCATTCTCCCAGGGGAGCTTGGCAGGGCCTGTGAGATGCCCTTCTGAGCCCTGTAAGACATCAAGTCTGATCACAGCTTCTGTCTCAAGGCAGCTGGTGGCTGGGGCACAGCAGTCAGCCAAAGCCACATCTCTGTGGGGCACTTTCTACCCCAGATGCCGTGGAACCAACAGAGATTTATTCCACTCCTGAGACTGGGTGTTTCGACTGCCACAGCCTGGAGATGCTAAACATGTTGGTCAGGATTTGGTTGCAGAGAACAGAGACAACCTTGGGCCAGTAGGGACAGAAAAGGGCTTCTCAGAGAGAGCAGAGGGGAACAACACAGACAGATAGACAGACAGACACACACACACACACACACACACACACACACACACACACACACTTCAGAAATGACCCTCATGCCACACTGCAGATCCAGGGCACCAAGGAAGCCACTGTCCCTCATGCAAGGAAGCCACCAATCAAACCAGGAAGTTGCCACCAAGGACACTAGCTCAAAATTCATGCCACCAAAGCCACCATCTGAAGGCCACCACAATGGGGCCACAAAAGTAGACTGCCACCAAGGTACAAGTACCCAGTACCATCCCTGCTAGGGTGCACACAGCCCACCTCTCCACCTTTCAAAGTCAGGCACACCTCTGCTAAGGCTGCTTCCAGAAAGAGACCCTGGCTTCACATCATCCCCACCAAGAACAACAAGACCGAGACATGCTCAATGGTGATGATAACACCGTCAGGAAGGAGCAGGCTGTCCTCTTGAGCCTATGAAATGCAAGTGTGCTGGTTAACTTTAGTCACCAGCCTGACACAATCTGGAGTTATCTGAGGAGAGATTCTCAAGGAGGGATTGTCTACATCAGGTTGACCGGCGGGCATGTCTAATGGCCATTATTACCTTGATTATATTAATTGATAAGCAAAGACATGGCCCACTGTGGGTGGCAACATTCCCTAGGCAGGGGAACCTGAACTGTATAAGGATGAAGAAATGGAGCTGAGCACAATCAAGCAAGTGAGCCTTCTTTGCTCCCTCTTTCTGACTATGGATACATGTGACAACAATGTATCCCCATGCCTTCCCCACCATGGTGGACTCTGCCTCCGGGACAAGGAGCCTAAATCAACCCTTTCTCTCCTGAGTTGCCTTTGACAGGGCATTTTGTCACAGCAACAGAAAGGAAACTAGTACAAACACATAAACTAAAACACGTGATGCCCACCCAGTCACTATGAGAGTACCCACATGCCTGAGAATGGGGGGGTCACAGAGAGAAAAACGGATCCAAGGAATGAAAAGAATTTGTCTTAGTGAGGGTTTCTATTGCTGGGAAGAGACACCATGACCACAGCAACTCTTACAAAGGAAAATCATTTCATTGGGGTGGCTTCCATTTCCAGAGGTTTAGTCCATCATCATCATAGTGTGACGTGGTGGCGTGCAGGCAGACATGGTGTTGGAGAAGAAGCCAAGTGTCCTAGTCTTATCTTGTAGGCCACAGGAAGTGGTCTGAGACACAAAGTGTGGCTTGAGCATACATGAGACCTCAAAGCCCACCTCCACAGTGACACACTTCCTCCAATAAGACCACACCTACTCAAACAAGGCCATACTTCCAAATAGTGCCACTCCCTTTAGGGGCCATTTTCTTTCAAACCACCATAGAAATGGCCTAAGCCCCAGCTCCTAGATCCAACCATGTCCAATGCCAGAACACTAAACTTTTCCTATGTCAACCAAAAGGGAAGCTTTCTTTTTGGTTTTTTTTTTCCTAGTTTCCATTTCTTAGAACCAAAAGAATTCTAAGACTATGACTCCAGGGCCAGAGAAGCTTAATCTTAAGTATGAGATTCTGGCCAGTGTGAATCAGAGAACACACACCCCATCCCTGGGTGGGCTGAATCAGCCACACATAGAAATCTCACATTTCAAGGGTTGAAGAGATGGCTCGGTGGTTAGAGCACTGGCTGCTCTTGCAGAGGGCCTGGGTTTAGTTCCCCGCACCCACATGGCAGCTCAAAACCATCTGTAACTCCAACTCCAAGGGGATTTGAGCCCTCTTCTGGCCTCCTCACTGCTGCATGCATGTGCACATATACCTACTCACAGACACACACACACACACACACACACACACACACACACACACACACATTAACTTTTCTCATCTTTTCCCTTCTTTGTATTTCTCAGGCTTCCAGTGTTTTCCTAACAAAAAAAATCTCTCTCAAGAATCAAGCCCAAGGAAACAGAACCACTAGGCTTATAAAAATAGCTATTTGAATGCACCGCAATAACAAATACGAAATAACACAAAATCAACACCCAGCACTCCTGGGAATTTGCGGGAGCAGAACAGCCCGGAGCTTGAAGGAGAAGGAGTTGGTGAGAGAAAACTAAATTTCACCACGCAGAGAGAGCTGAGTCTGCTTTGAGATTGTTTTCACAAACAGGCAACCACGTGAGAGAAAACGGATAATACCCTCCCGATTCCCCCAGCCTCTTCACCCTCCACAGCCAGGCCCTTTAAAAGGAAAAAAAAAAAAAAAAAA
>CABHPP010142504.1:10968-22059 GCA_902168425.1 Peromyscus attwateri | reverse complement strand
GTTGAACATGTTTGTAAGGTGAGAACAGTTGAGAAGGATACCCAATGTGTGGGGACCCCGCAGCTCCTCATCTGTTTTGAAAGTTCATGAATGAATCTCCCAGCCCTCACCCTGAAACCACACTTTCAAAAAAAGAAAGGGGATAAAGAAAGACAAACATAAACAAACAAACATAAACCTTCACCATGAATGCCCCTAAAAGAGACCAGTCTCCGAACAAGCATAGAAACATTTCAGGACCCTAAATTACAGCGCGGTCCCTTCCACTTTACGCTAAGGATGCGATTAGAGAGCTCAGTCATAGGGAAGGTGACTCGGAAGGCACAAGGCACGGGAGGAGCAGACACAGGCCTGGTGCTGGCCACTTACACCTGCTCCTGGCCCTTAGACCAGAACGCCACACAGCCTGACTGAGCCTGGGAACCCAGGCTGAGGGACAGGGCTGTGTGAGGCTCCCAAGAATGGACCCGTACCGTGCTTCACTGAAAGATAGTACGAACCGCTGCAGAGGCGCCTTCATCACCCTTCAGGGACTGGGACATAGCTCAGAGGTAGAATGCTTGCCTGGCATGCTCCAGGCCGAGGTGTGATTTATTTGATTAGTCAATAAATAAATTGCGAGCCGGGCGTTGGTGGCGCACGCCTTTAATCCCAGCACTCGGGAGGCAGAGCCAGGCGGATCTCTGTGAGTTCGAGGCCAGCCTGGACTACCAAGTGAGCTCCAGGAGAGGTGCAAAGCTACACAGAGAAACCCTGTCTCGAAAAACAAAATAAATAAATAAATAAATAAATAAATAAATAAATAAATAAATAAATAAATAAATAAATTGCTCTTGTCTTCCTGTGGGTTTTGGATCAGATAATGGAATAGTAGTGTGCTCTAAGACCCTTTCTCAATAGCACTGTGCAAATTGATTTTACAGTTTGAAATCAGGCACCCCAGGAATTGTGTTTGGGGGGATCACTCCTGGAGAAGCATTTGAATGTGCACCAAGAAGCCATTTCCAATCATAAAGGAATCCATTCTAACGACCCACCCGGGAAACATGGGGGCTAGCCCAAGTGCTGGGCTGTGTGAGCCATAGCTGGAATATCCCATGGGATGAAAAGGGCCAACCAGTTAGGTCTTTGTGCTGTGACCTAGAATGAACACTGGGGTATTTCTTAATATTTGTTTTGTTTATTTGTTTAATTTGGGTTTGGTTTTGTTTTTCGAGACAGTGTTTCTCTGTGTAGCCCTGGCTGTCCTATAATTCACTCTGTAGACCAGGCTGGCCTCGAACTCAGAGATTCACCTGCCTCTGCCTCCTGATTAAAGGTGTATACCACCACCACCCGACGAACACCAAAGTATTTAATAGACAAGATAAAAAAAGAGTCCCGAAGAATGTAAGGTTAAATAACATGGATAAAATGTATTCCTTTCAGACGCGTGTCTGTAATCCCAGCACTCAGACGGCTGAGGCAGGAGGATCACCAGTGTGAGGCTGGCCTGGCTTTTTGTCTCAAAAAGTCAAAATAACTAAATAAGTAAAATTCATACAACTTACAATAAACAACATCTTTGTGGGTCATGTGGGTGTTTTGTGTGTTTGTAAAAGAGAAAAGGCTTAATGAGGTTTATCACATTAACTGTGGAGCCTGGATACCATATGAAAAATGAAAACATTTTGAAGTGTTCTGAGACACTATTGGGGTAATCAAAATTTTATCTTAGAAAAAAAAAGGGACATAAGGGCTAAGGATGCGGCTCGGTTGGTAGAGCGCTTGCCTAGCATGCGTGAGGTCCTGGGTTCCATCTCCAGCACTGAGTAGACAGGCGTGGCGGTGCATGTCTATTGTCCCAGCGCTTGGGAGGTGACGCTGAGGTCAGCCTGGGCTACACGGGATGGGGGGAAGGTATGGGTGGGGTGGGGTAGGAAAAACAATTCCTGTAATTGAGTAGAGGCCTGGGGCTCTGTTGTCCATGCCCATTGTGTGTCCACACTCCAGATGTGTGGGGTCACCCACCGCGGGATCCCAGCAGAGCTGGGACAGCAGACCCCACTCTGGATTGTCACTGTGTGAGTAGGGGCCTTGTAGGTGGGATCTGCCACCACATCCCCTGTGCCTGGAGCAGTCCCTGGCTCCCTCTCCCTGTTACAGCTCCGGACATGCCTGCTTCACCCCCTTTGTCTTGCTCAGAACCACCCCAGGAATGACAAGCAGGCAGAGGTCTTAATGGAAGTGGCATCTCCAGTCATTTGGACCATTGCTGCCTCCTGGGGTGGTGTGGGGGCAGTAGCATCTATACTTTGTGTACATGACCTACCAATAGAGGACCAGAGTTCTCAACCGTGATGGCGGGGGGCCGGGCAGGTGATGTTAATCAAGGCAGCATCTGGGGAGGTGATAAAAGCTGTGACCTGCGCAGTTTGGCACAGTTAACAAGCACACAGTAAATACTGGTTGGATGAGTGCCTTTATTCACAGAGTTCATTCATTTAGCATGCCACAAATATTTATGAAAACCACTACTAAAATCCCCGTAGGAGATTTGAGGACTAGCAGGGGGACCTTTAAATAAGACAGAATCCCTGCTATTAGAAGGCTTAAAGTGTGCTGGGGAGACAGATGGAAATTAAATACTCCCCCCCACACACAACACATAGCGAGTGGTGTTTAAAGGATGGAGACCCACTCGGGACTGGGACGTACATAAGAGAGCTGAGGACTTTGAGCGTGAACTACAGGGAACAGTATTGCAGACAGGGGGAACAGCACATGCAAAAGCCTTCTCACAAGAGGGGGCAAGGCCCGACAAGGAGATGCCTGGAGTAAGGCTGGTCCAGAGGTTCCCTCCAAGGCAAGAACAACAGGAAACAACCTGAGGTCATGCAAGGACAGCAAGGGGGGCCTCAGATCTGAGCTGTCACAGAGAACGCACTGGAGGGAGGCCAGCGTGGCCCCAGGGAGGTGGGTGTGGAGGCCACAGCAGCATTCTGGGCCAGAGAAGGTGGTGGCTGGGAACTGAGTGGTGGCCATGAAAGTGAACTTGGCAGGACCTGGTGATGGATCAGACTTGAGAGCTCCAGGAGAGGGAATAAGAAGGCGGCTCTCTGTGTGAGCACCTGTCCCCATCCCAGGGAGATGGGGCCCAGGCTGTTAGAGATCAGCAGACGCTTTTGCAATTGAGCTCAGATGGGGATGAGGCAGCCCGCAAGGCTGAGTTTGGGCCCCAGCTGTCTACCCAGAAGCCTGTGGTTGCTGTCAACAGGCTTCGATTTCAAGCCCTCCGTGGATGGGGAGTGTTGGCCCTCTCCAGAGCTCGCCTGGTCCATCTGTCCTCGCTCTTTCTCCCAGGGAGAGCCCCCTGTGCTCAGCCAAGGTAGCCCTGTGCTAGGAAAGGTGAGTGGACCCACCGCCTGGGACCCTTCATCTGCTTTTGATCCTTGCCAGCCTTTGAAGTCGCCCTGCCCCCAGCCTCCAGCTGTCAGCTCTGCTCCTGGGCAGCCCTGGCTCCCCCAAAGCGCCTCAGCCCCTGGGGACCCAGGTGGTGACAAGGGTAATAAATGGAGCACCAGCAGACAGCAGCAGCCCCTCTCTCAGAAGGCCAAGAGGCGGGGCCTTTGAGAACCTTTTTCCTGCTGTTTCCAGAGTCAGTTCTGAAGGTGGGGACAGCAGAGTTCCTAGTCGTGCGCGGGTGTGTGTGTGTGTGTGTGTGTGTGTGTGTGTGTGTGTGTGTGTGTTAAGGGGGGTGGAGGGGTGGGAGAGGGCGGAGAAACTGAGAAGCTGCTGCCCTGATGCAGGCCTTTGGGGGAGCATCCTGGAAGGGAAGACACCCTGCCCCCAGATTGCGGGGTTCAGCTCTGTCCCTCGAGTTGCAGAAGAACCAGTGGTTTCTGGCAATGACTGTCTTGAGTCTCAGGGCCCCCACCACAGCGAACCTCATGGTGTGTTTAAGTCCTTCACCAGGGACACATACTGTGTCCTGAGCTAGCTACCCTTGGGAGCTCACTCTCTGGCACGTGCCTTATCCTCAAGATAATCTGACAGCCTAGAAGATTCTATTAGTTCTCCATCCATATAACTGAAGCCCAAGAGGTTTTGATTGCTTGTCCCAGATCATACAGCTCATAAGAGGATGTGGCTGAGGGTTCAGCCCCTGTAGCAGATGGCAAGTCTGAGACTCTGTGGATTAGGGAATAGATTTTATTGTAAGGTGGGCCCTGGGTTCAAAGCCTGTTTTTATTCTGGTTTTTGTGTGTGTGTGTGTGTGTGTGTGTGTGTGTGTGTGTGTGTGTGCATACATGTGAGCCTGTGTTATATGTGCTCATGTGTGCAGGTGTGTGCACCTGTGTCATGCACACACAGAGGTCAGAGAAGCCTGCTGGATCCCCTGCTCTATCATTCTCCCGCTACCTTTTTTCTTTGAACCAGGGTCTCTCCATGAGCCTGGAAGTGGGCTGAAAGCAAATTCCAGCAATCCATGTGCCTCTGCCTCCCGCAGCCCTGGGGTTACAGGCTCATGGGGCCACACCTGGCCTTTTACATGGGTGCTGGAGATTCGAACTCACGCCCTCGGGCTTGCACAGCAAGCCCTCTTATCCACTGAGGCATCCTCCCAGCCCCAAGGCTTGGCCCATTCTCCTTGCACGCTGTGGTTCATATACACACCCTGGAACCAGACTGAGAGTGGAGTGAGTCCTGATTCTCTCACCAAGAGGCCAGGTCACTGTGAACCTTAGTCTCCTCATTTCCACCTGCTTCATAGGATGACACAGGGGACACTAGCCAAGAGTCCTTGGCCCCAAAGTGAACACTCTTTAAGTGGGAGATTGTGGGGGACCAGCCCCCACACTTATTTACCCCAGGAACTCTTGAGGGATGGGGATAAGAGACTTAGAGAGTTAAGAAGCAGAGAGAAAACACAGGATAGACTCGAGTGGACCTGGATCCTTATCCGCCGGCCCAGAACTTCAGTCCAAAGGTCTATTTATGACAATGCCAAGGGGTGGAGCAAAAGACCTCCTCCTTGCTAGTTAGACCCTTACAAACACCTGGTACCCAAGCCCGTGTCCAATCAACCTCCCATGCAGTCCTGCTGGGTACAGCCACTAGGAAACCTAGTGGGCTCCAACAGGAGATGGATTAATTTCTATTTTCTCTAAAATGGGAACATAGCCTCAAGACACCGAAGAGGTCTGCCTTCCTCCTCCTCTGCCCCAGTAAGTCACCAACAAAGCCACAGCTCACAGAACACAAACTCGCCATGCAGAAGCACAGCAGAACAGGAAATGCTTAGCAAGCAGGAATGACGCACAAGTTGCCGGTGCCTGGGCTTGGCTCAGACCTAAACCTGGGTTTATCACTTACTGGGAAACACGGGGCAGGTACTTGCATCCCCCGCCGCCACTGCCGCCCATCCCCTGGGGGTCACTGGAAGCATTGGAGGAAACAGATCCAGGCATTTGCCTGGTGTGTGAAGGTGCTTGCCATGTTAAGAGCGGTGACTCGGATGTCAGGTTTTCTGACTTTGCAAACTCCCAGAGTTCATGTGGAAGGTCAAGCTGTCTGTCTGCATGGGAAAGTGGAGTGGGCAGCCGGAGAGGTCAGTCATTATCAGGAGAATCGCAAAGGCTACCATCCCTACTGCCGAGGCTGGTTACGCCACCGGCTTGTCTGTCTCCAAAGCATGGCATGTTTGAATTGCTGCAAAAGTGTCGGAGTTTGGGGTCCTGCGTTGCCTGGCAGGGAATCAGGCTCAGTGTGCTTATTCCTTTTTCAATTTCCTCCTCTCTTTCTTTCTCTTTTAAAATCCCTCTCTCCCTCTCCCTCTCCCTCTCTCTCTCCCTCCCTCTCTCTCTCCCTCTCTCTCCCCCCCCCCCCCCCGTGTTCTCTCAAGGAACCTGTGTGGCGGTCAGAGGACAACCTTAGGGGTTGGTCCTCACCCCCCACCTTGTTTGAAACAGACCAACAGACCCCTTAGTCACAGCTTCATACCCCAGGCTAGCTGACACAGAAGCCCCTCCTGTCTCTCCCTTTTGTCCTGACATAGGAGCTCTGGGATTATGGATGTGTGCAGCTTTACGTGGGCCCTGGGGATCTGAACTCAGGTCCTCACGCTTCTGTGGTGGGCACTTTCCCCACTGAGCCATCTCAGCAGCCTCCATCTTTATTGCTTTTTATAATGTGTTCGAATTTTAGGTCATGAGTTGTCTAGCAGAGACCTGGACTCAGCTGGAAATGAACCTGGAAAGGGCACGTTTTAAATTATTATACTTGACCGATAGATTCTTTTGCGGGTATATATGTCCCCCTAAGTCTATTGCAGTGGTTTTTATTTTAAAGCCTGTCTGGAATTACTCCAGCTTTCCTGTGTTTATATCATGTGGGTTTTCCCGATTATCTTTTTGCTTGGGATTTGCTATTCCGATGGTTTCTCTTGCAATGTTTCCAAGTTATCTTGCTTTATCTTTCAAAGTGGTCTCATACAAAGCATGTCGGTTTTAAAAGTCTGATTTGATCATCTTTGTTGTTACTGTTACTTTAATTGGGAGCATATGTCAAAAGACGCGTGTGGAGGACAGAGGACAACTTGGTGGGGTTCTCTCCACCCCTTTACATGCGTCCAGGGGATTGAACTCAGGTCAGCAGACTTGCACTATCAAGCAGCAAGCACCTACCCACTGAGCCATCCCACCCGCCCATCCCTTGTCATGTAACTGGAAGGTTTATTCTGCTTATGTTTATACTATTATAAAAAATGTAAATGGACAGTAAATGGTTACATTCCTTTTCATTCTTTAAGTAAAAATCATAATGTGGACCCTTGATGGTTCTCGGTGCCGATAATTAGCACACATGCCTTCTTTAGACAAGCCAGACTGAGTGTGTTCGCCCTGGTTACTCACACATTTGCCCTTTCATGTTGCCAGGCGTCCTTGCTGAATGGTCATGCTTCCACAACATGACATTTTGTCCTGGAGGTCTGCTGATGACCAAAAAAAAAAAAGGAAAAAAAAGAAACACCTCTTGCTTCATTTCTATTTGGTTTTCACTTGTGTGTGAGCTATGTGAGTATGTGGATGGATGGATGCATTCACTTGTCTGTGCACATGGAAGACCAGGGGTTGGCCTTGCTTGTCTTCCTCCACAGCGCCCCACTTCATTCTTAGAGCTAGGGTCTCTCACAGAACCTGGAGCTTTCTGTTTGGGCTACACTGGCTGCCCAGCAAGCCCCTGAGATCCACCTTGTCCCTGCACCCCCTCACTACAGTTACGGCACTCTTCTTACTCCTGACTTTTTACACAGTGCTGGAGACTGAGCTCAGTCCCTCATGCTTGCACAGGGAGCGCTCTTCCCACTGAGAAAGCTCCCCAGACCTTTATCTTCACTTTTCTAAAGTTTCCTTTTTCTTCACTGGCATGGAATTCTATATTGAGATGTAGACTCCGCCATCAGTTAGTCTAAATCAGTCTTTATTCTCTTTGGAGAATATGTTTCAATTATTCTTACCATTCTTTCTTTAAATATAACTCTTATCCCTCCCGTTCTAAGTTAGGGATGAGCGGCTCTGTGTAGACCCTGCATGTTTTTACAGTACTTCTTCATTCCATGACCCATGTCAGTTTCCCTGAAAACATCGTGTTTTACTCCTTCCTTCCCCAGCCCTCCTGTGGCCCCGGTATATGGATGTCAGCTCTTTTACCATGGATAGTCTTTTCTGTGCTTTTTTCAAACCTGTATCCAGTTTCTTAAGCCGCACCCACCGACTGGCCCCCCAGTTCCCCGGGCTCTTCTTCCACCGTGCCCACTCTGCGCCTCCACTGAGCCTTGCGTTGTGTTCTCAATTCTGCTTGTTTTGTTTTGCAGCCCTGCAGTTTCCACTTGATTTTTTCTGTTAACATTCTTAGTTAAAAGCATTTTTAGTAGCATTTTCCATCTCCAGTCTACTCTCTCTACCTTGTTTTCAGTTACTGGGAAGCCATTTTGGCAGCTCTGATCTCTGATTCTCATGGGGTTTGTTTGGTTTTTTCCGTCTTGGGTTCTGATCCTTTGGTCGTATCTCCTTGCATGTCTGGTAGTTGGTGTTTTTGTTTGTCTGTTTGTTGTTTGTTTTTATTGTGTTTGAAAAAAATGTGGACACTCCAGGAGATTACATCTTAGAGGGAACATTGCTTTTCTCCTGGCAGGCTCTGTGGGCACAGGCAATCCTTCATCCAATGAGAGATTAAGCTGTGACACGAGGCAGTATCTATTTGTCTTGCCCTTACTCCAAGCAAGGGTTCAGTGAAACCCTGGAGTACTTGTTTTATTCGTGTGTGGTAGGAGCGCTGTATGTATTGGTGCATACATCTATGTGTTCATGTTGAGTCCACAGAAAGACTCCGAGTGCCCTGCTCTATCACTGACCACTCTAACAAGGTCCCTCACTGAACTTGGAGCTAGGCTGGCAGCCAGCAAGCCCTAGCTTTCCTGTTTCTCCTCCCCCACCCCCGCCCCGCTCCAGGGGGGGGGGGGGGGGGGGGTTTACAGGTGCACATGCAGCCACATCCAGGTTATTACATGGGTGCTGAAGATTTGAACTCAGGTCTTCATGGCTTATTTGGCAAACACTCTTATCTGCTAAACTACCTTCCCAACCCCACAAGCCTCATGTTCTGATGTTCTGATTAAGGCTCCCCATCTTTGAGGGGCAACTCTCTCCTCAGCTTCTTGCTAAGGAACCCCTTTCTGCTTGGATTCTCTGCTGTCCCGTCCCCAGCTTTTCAGCAATCCCCCCAAAAGCAACACCATCCGCAATCTCAAGTCGCACTCTGTGTTCTCACATTTCTACAATTTCTTCCCCCTTGTGTCTGGGCTGCCCTAGTGACATTTGTCTCAACAGCCCAGTGAGACGGGAAAACACTAAGGTGTCATGTTGCTCTTGCTCATGACTTGGTGGATGTCTTGAGAGAAAAGAAGGTAGAGAGTAGACTTAATTCTGACCATCCTCGATCTTAGAGAACCAGGGCCTTCAAGCCTGGCCTTCCTTGTCTTTGAATGCCTTCAAACATTCTTCCTAGCTGGACGGTGGTGGTGCACGCCTTTAATCCCAGCACTCAGGAGGCAGAGGCAGGCGGATCTCTGTGAGTTCAGGGCCAGCTTGGTCTACAGAGTGAGTTCCAGAACAGGCTCCAAAGCTACACAGAGAAACCCTGTCTCAAAAGAAAAAAATTCTTCCTAGTGTTTGGTTTTTATTGTGATTAAGAAAATGAGCTAATATTTCAAACTATGCTATCATCAACACCCAGCTGGCTGCTTTAATGCAAACTAGGAAAAAATGGCTTATTTTAATTTTTTCCAACATTAGAGAAAAATGCAACTCAACATGAAAAATATTGTAAAGATAATTAAAGACTTACATAGGAAAGATAAAATTATGAATAGCTTAACATAGAGATGGATTTTAAATAAGAATAGGGAAATGAGTTTTAGATCTAATAAGAAATAATTAGTTAAATGTATAAGAAATTTTGTTCAATTTTTCTAAAATGCCAGAGGGCTGGAGAGGTAGCTCAGTGGTTAAGAGCACTGGATGATCTTCCAGGGGACCAGGTCCAATTTCCAGCAACCACATGTTGGTTTACAACCGTCTGTAACTCCAGGTCCATGGGATTCAACACTTTCTTCTAATCTCTGCAAGCACCAGGCACACACAGACATACATGCAGGTCAAATATCCATACACATAGAATAAAATGTAAAAAAACCACCTTTTTAATGCCAGAAATGAGGGAAATAGACAAATGGAAGGTTCAGGAAAGAAATTCCAAGCATGTGGAACTAGGGATGCAGCCCATGATGGGCACCTGCCTAGCATACACAATGCCCTGGGTTCCCATCATTGGGAGAAAAAAAGTTGTCATTTTGAGCTAGGAGTGGCAGCACATTCCTACAATCCCAGCCCTCTGGAGACAGAGCAGGAGGATCAGGAGTCAGCTTCAGCTGTGCAGTGTTTTCCAAGCCAGCCTGGACTGTATGACACCCTGCCCCCAAAGAAAGGGGTAGGGGGAGAAAAGGGAAAGAAATTTACCACATCTGAACAGAATAATAGACTAATATAAGCTTTATGGACAAATTAACAAGAAAAAATCCTAAACAACAACAAAGAAAAGCTATAATAATAAAGACAGACAAGAATAAAAGAAATGAATATGCACTTCTCCCTAACATACCATGGACATGAGAGATGAGGATGAAAATGACTGTGAAATACTGCTTCCTACCTTTCAGCATGTGGGGTAGAGCTCTGGGCGGTTCTGGGTATGTTAATCAGACTGCCCCTCGATGTTTAGAGGCAAGGCACCATTTCAGAGGTGTCAGGCCACAGCTGCCCGGCTCCATGGTTGTGCAGGTGAGGTGAGACTGACCACGTGGGAGTGCATCGCAGACCAACCAGGTGCCTCATCTCGGTGACTGGATCCCCCAGCTAGGGACCAAGCCTTCCATACACCAGCGGTTCTGGAGAAGGCTTTGTATCAAAACCACAACACAAATGTCACATCAAGCTGTGAAACTGGAAGCCTGTGCGTGGCTGGTGGGAATCTTAAAAAGCCTGGGAATTATGAAGAATGGGCTGTTAATGTTCGATCAACATTAACATTTCAGTTACTGTTCAACTCACATGGAAATCATGCTTGGTGTGCGTGGGTGTGGGTATGTATGTGTATACATTTTAAGGCTACATGGATACAGGACTGAGAGATGGCTCAGTCAGTAAAGCTCTTGCCTCACAGCATGAGGAGGACCTGAGTTCAAGCCCCAGAACCCACCCTGGCATTGCACAGTTATGATCTCAGCATTAAGAAGGTGGAGCTCACTGGCCAGTCAGCCTAGGCTACAAGCCAAAGTTCCAGGCCAATAAGACCCTGTCTCAAACAAAAGGTGGAAAGTGCCTAAGGAATAGCATTCAAGATTCTCTTCTGATGCTCACATACATACATACATACATACATACATACATACATACGCACGCGCGCACACACACACACACACACACACACACACGACATGTATATGCACATGATAGATAGATAGATAGATAGATAGATAGATAGATAGATAGA
>CABHPP010142504.1:0-10958 GCA_902168425.1 Peromyscus attwateri | reverse complement strand
TAGATGATAGATAGATAGATAGATAGATAGATAGATAGATAGATAGATAGATGATAGATTGATATTGCTTAAATGAAGAGTCAAATGTTCATTGCAGCATTATTTGGAACAGGTGAGAGATGGTAGCTCCCTGGATGCCCTCACCAGGGCAGTGCATTTATGGCTACAAGCTAGGCTTCCACTTAGCAATGCATGTGTTTAAAAGTCACAGTGCAGATTGAAAATAAAAGCCTAATAAGTGGGGCTGGGGAGATGGCTCAGTAGTTAAGAGCACCTGACTGCTCTTCCAGAGGTCCTGAGTTCAAGTCCCAGTACCCACATGGTGGCTCACAACCATCTGTAATGGAATCAGACTCCTTCTGGTGTGCATGAAGACAGAGCACTCATAAACATGAAATACATGGATAAATAAATCTTCTGAAAAAAAAAGCCTAGCAAGCCTATAAATTAGAGCAGGTGCCATCCATCAGGAGGCACAGTGACGTCTATAATGACCACATTTGCATATCTGATACGTTAGAGATGAGTCATTGTCTAGGCCCAGGTGGGAAACCAAGGCAAGAGGGGAAAGATTTGATCTAGTTGAAAGATGCTGCTTCCTAAGCATGGATTTCTTCCTTTGATTTTTTAAATTGACACAGGATTTTGTGTAGCCCAGGCTGGCCTTGAACTCACTATGTGTGTGTGTGTGTGTGTGTGTGTGTGTGTGTGTGTGTGTGTGTACATGGACGCACGTGTGTGGAGGCCAGAGGACAACTTGGAGTGTTGTTTCTAGGGCACAAGCCTTAGGTTTGAGACAATCTTTCTCAGTGGAACCTGGCGCTCTCCAATCAGGCTAAACTGTTTGGCCAGAGACCCTCCTGTTCCTGTCTTCACCATGCCCAACTTCTCACATGGTGCTGAGATTTGAACTCAGGTCCTCACGCACAGGAGGCACTTAACTTCCTAGCTTTCTTGTCCCTCTCCCTGGTTCCTCCTTCCTCCCTCCAGCAGGTGTTAATGGAGTAGTAGAATGACAGGATATTGTGTTAGGTCCTGTGGGAAAACAAAATTGATTTCCAAGTCACGGACAGCTTAGGTAGGAGACCACATAAAATCCACCAAAGCGTTAATCACTTTCACTCTGTCCCATAGCAGAGACTCCAAGACACACACACACCTGAGTGTAAAGCCAGTAAGGGCCATTTGAATACGAGGAAGCTCTTAGTGCCAGCAGACCAGTGTAAAGTCCCTGAGTCATGTGACAGAGACTGGAAGTGTCTCTGCTGTCTGTTCTGAAAATATATATGCCCGGGCTCTCCAGATCAAACGACTGTGGGGACCTGAAAGAAGTGTAAATAAGAAAAAAGGGGGACCGACGGGACAAGAGTCAAACGTGGTACAGCCTGCGGCAAACGCCAGTCCTGTGCCTTGACCAGCCTGGGCCTGTTTGGCCCCAGCTGGTGGTTGCCAAGCAAAATCATGGTGCTATTCCCTCATTTCCAAGAGAAGGCAAGCACCTAGGTTGTCACGTGGTGTTGTCTTGCCAAGCCCTTCCAACTACTTCTGAGTTTTAAGTACCAGGGAGAAAGTAATTTATGCTTTTTAAAACTGGGTTTGGCAGTTGGGCTAGCAGCCCTGGCCTCTGATAGCCATACTCAGAGACAGCGAGGTGGCATCTTGAGACCAAGGTTTTTTGTTATTGTTGTTGTCTTTTTTTTTTTTTTTTTTTTTGGTTTTTTGAGACAGGATTTCTCTGTGTAGCTTTGTGCCTTTCCTGGATCTCGCTCTATAGACCAGGCTGGTCTCGAACTCACAAAGATCTGCCTGCCTCTGCCTCCAGAGTGCTGGAATTAAAGGCGTGCACCACCACCGCCCGGCGAGACCAAGGTTTTTACATCATCTTTCTTTTAAAATTGTTATCCCCTGATACCCTGGAAAAGGAGGGAAATGAATGGGGATTCAGTGTAAATTTCTGTCGCCTACGATCAGGTGACAGATTCAAAGTCTGCTCCTGCAGAGGGCACAATCCACCCTGCAGGAGACACCCAAACCTTCACCCTGCAGAGCCTGTGGCAATTTGGGAACAAGGAGATGGACACTTAGGATGCCTGTGTATGTGGGAAAAATAGGACCAATAATTCTCTGCTCATGTAGAGTCCCAAATGCCCATTGATTTATGTGGGAGTCTCTCACCAGTTTAAAAACTTTATATAAAACACTTTCAGGTTGAGGGGCATGGTTCTGTGGGTAAAGTCCTTGCTGTAAGGGCATGAGGACCTGAGTTCGAATCCCAAGCACCTACATCAAAAGCTGGACATAATGGCACACAGCTGTAACCCCAATGCCTGGGGGAGGAGACCGGAGGATCTGGGGGTTTGTTGTCCAGCCAGACTAGCCAAGCAGCCAGCTGTGGACTCAGTAGCTGGGATTATGGAGCTGTGGCATGAGGCCCCATCCTAGAGGCACATATGAGATGCTGTGACTGTCCTCTGTGTCCTTTTCCACCTATGCAAACACACTACCCACTTTTCTGCTGTAGCCACAGCCGATTCTAAGTGCCCTCCCCCAGCCCCTCTAGTCTCTGGAAGTTGAGATACCAATGCTTCCCTCCACCTGTCACCCCTCCCTCTCCTGGGATGTCTCCCCAGTTCAAGGGCAATCCAGAACAGAGACCAAAACACAATACATCTAATGGGAAAATTCAGAGCACAGGAGGAGGCGTTTTAATGGAGTGGGTATGCTCTCTAGGGGCAAGGACTTCATTTCCATTCTGACAAAAAGTTTGTGAATGTGTATAATATGGAATCTATTAGAAGGCTGGGAATAGGTAATCAGCTTTTAATATTTACATTCTTAGGGGCAGAAAGATGACTCATTAGCAAACATGCATAATAGTGAATAAATTACATTTCCTTTTGTCTCCACTCAGGTACAAGGCAATGTTAGAAGTGGTGATCTCACCCAGCCTTGCAGCAAGCAGTGACTGCAAGGAATCCCTGACGTGGAGCGAGGACAGCGCTGCTGTGGGGGCTCTGAGTGACAGAGAAGGTAGGCCTCCGTGAAAACTTGACTGGACGAGTTAAGAGGGCCTCGTTCATTTGTGACAGACAGAGGGACCCATGGTACCATTCCCAGAACCTAACACTCTCACACTGATGGTTCTAGAACAGAAGTTAGGTGCACTTGGATCACAGTCTTGTCCATCATTCAAGGGACAAGTATACGTGGTCATGCCCTAAGCCGCCCTTCTTGGTCTCTGGTTCCAAGAAATCCTGACATTTGCTATGAAGGGTAGTCGCCTAGAGTGCATTCCTAGCCTACCTAAGGCATGCATGACCCGTTGGGTCTCCACCTCTGCCCCTCAGCTCCCTCCTGCAGGAATCATGTTCACAGGACGAGAACTCATCTGCCTGTTGCTTTCAGCATGGGTTGAAGTCAAGGAAGCAGAGGAAAGTTAAAGTTGTTTAGAAAATTATTGGCAAACGATGCTGCCAGACTAGTTTTCTCTAGAACAATCTGAGCTATTGTTTGCTCTGCTGGGATTGTCAGCCTTCCTGGTGGAGCTTGAGGTGCGCAGAAGGCATTAAGCTATCATGCTGAAGCGTTAGACTTAACCCTATCTCCGGCAGTGTGCCCGGGATTCGCTGCCAGTGGCGTCCTCAGACCCCCGCTTCCTCTCTATCATGGTCTCTGTGCGATGCCAGATCACAGGACAGGAATGCTACAGGACTGTCGCAAGTAACCAAAAGGTCATGTGCCCAATGCAAAGCAACATCACAGGGAACATTTTGAGAACAATTTCAGGCTTCCCCGAGTAATTATTCTGTCACCAAGACAATGAATGGCATTGCCCTTGCATGCTAGTTATGATGTTAGACAACCCTGTTCAAAAATCTCACCGCAAGGGTGTGGGCTCTGAGACCACGACTGGATGGGGGAGGGGTGCACCCACAATTCTTCTGGCATCTACAAGCATCTGTGAAAAACGACCCTCTCTGAGGGGTCAAAGACCTTCATTGTTTTCTCTCTGGGTAGAGGCCCAGGCCAATTTCCTACTGTGTCTCCAAGTCAGCATGGGAAGGGTCTGAGCTGTGGGTGTGGGGCGTCCAGGTCTGACTTCCAGCCTAGCCACTCCCCGGCCAAGCAACCTTTCTGAGTCTCAGTTTCCACCCCTGTTGAATGGGCTGTGACAATGACCCACTCTGGAGAGTGCCATACAGGGGATTAAATGAGGTTATGATGTGTGGCGAACCTGACCCACCCCAGGGGCTGGGTAAATGATTAACATAGACCATTGTCACTCTCTGAGTCAAATCACCACAAGGATCAGAGGCAGGGTGGGAGTCTGGCCCTAGGCCAGTCCTTTGTTTGGCCTTCATGGTGTGTTGTGCAAAGATGGCGACTTTGTGGAAAGTGGGGGAAGTACACATCAGAATCTGCTTTCCCTTGAGGTGCTGAATCCTTCAGCCACAAGAGGCCCCCCTTCCCACCTGGCAGGAGCAAAAGGGCAGTTGTCCCTTAAATAAGTCCCTGCCCCTCCCCTCCATCTTTGGTGTTCCTGAGAACTGACTCTGTGGCAAGCCCTTCCTAATCTCTGGTTCCAAGAAATGCTGACATTACCACAGAACAGGGTCATTTTGGGGTGCATTTCCAACCCAGTCCTATGAATCTGACTTCCTCCTCCCCTCCTTTTCTTTCACTACCACAGAAAACATTTGGTGGTCATTTGAACTGGGGCCTGAGGGTGTGGCTCAGTGGTAGAGCACCTACCTCAAAGTAAAGGGCTGGGAGCATAGCTCAGTAGTATAGCATTGGCCTAGAGTTCACCAGGGCAACTCTTCATTCCTATATATGCATTTAAATCGCCTTCCTATTTAATATATAGCTCAGGGCTGGGCTTATAGAAGACCTTCAAAATTATGGATGGATGGATGGATGACTGAATAGGTGGGTGGCTGGATAAGTAGATGGTTGGGTGGATGGTTGAGTAAATGGGTGGATAGAGAGATGGATAGATAGATGGGTTGGTGGGTGGGTGGGTAGATGGTTGATGGATGAATGAGTGGTTGGGTGGTTGGGTAGATGAGTGAGTGGTTGGGTGGCTGGGTAGATGTATAGGTGAGTGGTTGGGTAGATGGGTGAGTGGTTGAGTGGTTGGGTAGATGGGTAAGTGGTTGGGTGGTTGGGTAGATGTATGGATGAGTGGTTGGGTAGATGGGTGAGTGGTTGTACGTTTTTGAAACATGGATGCTGACAGTGGTTTTGAGGGATGAGCTAATTTCAAGTCAATATTAGCTTTGGACCACAGTAAAGTTTTCCTACTTCCCCCTGCCCCATTCATTGCCTACCTAACGTTCAGGTCATGGTGACCTCCTCTTGGATTCTGTTCTACTCTGATAAAACACTCTGACCAAAGCAACTTAGGGGAGGAAAGAGCTTATTTGACTTATACTTCCAGGTTACAATCCACCACTGAGGGAAGTCAGGGCAATAACTCCAAGCAGGAACTTGAAGCAGAAACCACAGAAGAACGCTGCTCTCTGACCTGCTCCTAGACTCATGCTCATCTAACTCTACTATATTCATTTATCACTATATTCATTTATCACTATATTCATTTATCACTTTATTCATTTATCTGCTATATTCATTTATCACTATATTCATTAATCTACCATATTCATTTATCACATGAAAATTATATGATGATTAATACATCTTGGTTTTCTCTTTACCTATGCTTTTAACTTATAAACTAACCAACCTCACTACCATCCCTTTGAGGTATTTTGTGTATTGTAGTCCTTGTATGTATCAAAACTCATTCTAAACTATGAGCTCTGGTTATAAAAGAAGAGAGGCCCTTACAGGCATCTTCTCTGTTTTTGTCCACTAGTTGAACAAAGCCAGGCATACATGCTATCAGCCGGCTTTCTTCTACATCCCAGGACCACCTGCCTAGGGATGGTGACACCCACAGTGGGTTGGACCCTCCTGCATCAATTCATAATAAATATCAGTGACAATAATAATAATCAATAATCAGTAACAATCTCTTATAGACACTCCCACAGGCCCATATAGGCAATCCCTTGGTGTCAGTTGAGGCTTTTCTCTCAGTTAACTCCAGGTTATGTCAAATTGGAAATTAAAGATAACTAGAACACTCTACCCTGGTCAGTGTGGCCCACAAACATATCACTTTTAAACCATAAACTTTCAATCCCTTGTCCTCACGACCTTATGTTAATGTTATATTATAAAAGACAGTACAGTGTTAAAAGCCCCAGTCTTTAAATTTTTCAACACTTTAAAAGTCCAAGGTCCCATCTAAAATCCAAAGTCTCTTAACTGTGAGCTTCAACAAAAGAAAAAAAAAACAAAAATACAAGTTGCACACTTTCTTATTCCAAAAGGGAAGAACTGGGGCGTATGAATAATCAGATCAAAGCACAGCTAAAATCCAGCATTGTGGATCCAAATCCTGTAGCTCGGTGTCCGACGTCTGGAGTTCATTCATGGTCTTCTAGACTCCAAAGGGCTAGGGCAGCCCTACTTCTCCAGCTCTGCCATTTGAGCACACATAACTTGTCTCACAGTCTGAGGTCAGCACCACACTGCGCTTGTCTCTGTCCGTGGTAGACACCCCACACTCCCAGCATCCCTAGTATCTGGAGACTCCAGTTGGGATGAGGCTGCACCTTCACCAATGGCCTCTCTTGATCCCTCTTCAGAAACTCCAGCTCTGCAACACAGTGCCAGCCTCAACTGCACCCGTGCCCATTTAACCATGTAGCTTTCATGCCTTTAAAACCGGTGCCACATGAGAGAGTCCTAGACATTTTCAAGTTCAGGTGCCTCTTGAACATTAGCTTCTAGATGCAGTTGTGAGGATACACTTTCCAGTCCCAGTGAAGCAGAGAGAGACCTTTACCTCAATAAGCTGGTCTCTTGTTAATCACGGCTGATTCTTCAACCCCAACTGACCAGCATCCATGGATTCTTCATTCAAAATATCACACACATGGCACAAATAGAGACCTTACTTCCCTCTGAAACCTCGTGAGTCAGGCCTCCACAGTCCACATTTCTCACTGCATTCTCAGCGTCCAAACTCCCACAAAACATTCCATTCATCTCTGAACACTCAACCATTTCCCCCAGCTTAAATTCCAAAGCGCTCCCCAGTCCTCCAACAGAACACTCCAAAGGCATACAATCCCACACGCTCAGGTGGGTCACAGCAGCATTTGGTGCTGTTTTCTATCTTTGCTACTTTTCTGTTGCTAGGATAAAAACACTCTAACTACAGCAACTCAGAGGGTAGGGGAAGGTTTGTTTGGCTTACACTTCCAGGTGACGGTCCATCATTGAGGGCAAGAACTCAAAGCAGAAGCCGTGGAGAAACGAGGCTTGGTGACTCACTCCCTGGCTCACTCCTAGGCTCACGCTTGACTGACCTTGTTAAATACGGCCAGGGATCATTTGCTTCGGGATGGTGTCACTCATGGCCGGCTGTTTCCTCCTACATCAATAATCGGAACGTTCCCCCGCAGACATTTCCACAAGCCAATCCGGTCTAGGCAATTCCTGAATCAAGGCTTTCCTCTCAGGTGACTGTAGGTTGTGTCAAGATGACAGTGCTAACAGATTCTCTCAGGGATAAAATGAATACCACATCCATGAGCACAGTGCTCCGGCTTACAGTAACCACTGGGCAGACCCACCTTGTCCTTCCTTTATTCCTACTCAAGCGATAGTTGGATCTGAGTTATATCCTGCCTTCTGGGAGGATGAGGTAAAAGTTCTGGATACCAAGAAGCCAAGGGGAAGATTCCTCCCGTCAAGTGCAGATGCTTCCTAAAAAGTTTCAGCCATAATCCGTCAAGTGTTTCAGGGAGGTGAACCCGCGCCTGGGAGCAGGCGCCTGGCTCTATGACTTCCTGCCCACTCCTGCCTCGGACTGAGCTCATCAGTTTTACTCTGGCCAGCTCCAGCTTGAAGCTTCTGGGCTAGGTACTGACCCAAGGAACACGATCTACTTTCTGCTCCTTCTCTGGGCATTCTAGCAGCTTCCCAGAGGCTGCTGTGGGTACCGAGGATGCTCCAGACCCCACTCTAGGAACGAGAACACTGCTGGAGATTCCACCATGGCTCACACTGCTTCACACACTCCCTCTGCAGCCCTTGTCCACCCTGTGTTCCTGCTGCCTCCTGCTATGTCTCCTGCTACTAATTTTTCTTTAGAAAAAAAGAAAAGCAACAACCTTGAAATAAATTCACTTTAAGAGAACAACTCCCAGGAAAGGCGCAAAGCTACACAGAGAAACTCTGTCTCGGAAAAACAAAAAAAAAAAGAGAGAACAACTCAAACCACCTTTAGAAAAATGTGACTTCTATCACCTCGTGTTATGCTCTTAACATGTTCTAAAATTAACTTGTGATGGCCTCCATAGAGGAGCACTCATTTATGACCCCCTAAATCATGCTCTGAGACATGTTCCCCATCTACCTATGCTCTCAGCAACACCACTGTGAGGCCCAAAAGAGGTATTTGTTTGTCAAAGTGGCCCGGTGAGAGAAGAGACTTAGTCACACTTCTGGACTCTTAGCAGTGCACTTGGGGGCTGGGAGTGATGTCAGTCACACACTTGGAGGTGATGAGAGGATGCACTTGGACGACATGTACATACTTGCCTCCAGGCATTTTGTGGGTATCAGAAGCCATCTCATGTCACTGGAGATGAGTTAAGAGTCAGTGAGCTCAGTAAGGCTGTGTACCAGTAGTAACTGATTTCAGAGTCATTAGCTTGGTGGCATCCCCGTGAGGATGACAAAGGTGTGCTGATGTCACATATGCTCTCAGAAGAAAGTGGCTGCCATTGGGCAGGGGGCAGGGAAGTGGAAAGAGAAGAAAGAATAGTCGAGGCTGGTATTTGGTAGCCTGGATTTCCTCTGCAGGTACAAATTGTAGCTCCATGCTTCAGGTGAGAAAAGTGAACCTCAAGAAAAGAATGGTGGGCACCGTGCCACTCTGTCAGGGTGCACACAGTCAAGATTTAAAATTGAACCTGAGCACTTAAGCCCCACCTGTTTCCTCTGCAAAGAACATTAAGTCAGCCAGTGGTGAGACCTGGCTTGTAGATTTGGCTCACAGTAGTAAGATAAATACTTACGGAATGCACAAATGGATGAGTAACTGGGTGTATCCTTCACACAAGCACATGCACACACACACACACACACACAGTTGCATACAGTGTGTGCACATACACAGTCACACAGCTGTATACACTCACACATAGACTCCTTTTGTAGTTTCTACATACTAAAACTGGGCCTTGGGCTGGAGAGATGCTCATCAGTTAAGAACACACACTGCTGTTGCAGAGGACCAGAGTCCAGTTCCCAACACCCAAATCAAGCCGCTCACCACTGCCTGTTACTCCAGTTCCTGGGGCTCTGATGCCCCCTTCTGGCCTCTGTAGCCACTGCACTCACAGACTGGAGGCTCTGCTCTGTCCCTGGGGAGGGCCTGGCCACCCTCTGGCTCAATCCAGGGTCTCACCACCCCTAGACACATGCCAACTATCAATGAAGTCTATTCCATCCTACCCAGGACACAAGGAGAAACAAGGGCAGGCACAGGGGAGTCTGCCCCACCTTCTCAATCCCTAGTGTGTCCCATGATGGCAAATTTCAATGTGATACAGGAGGCAAGAGGTTAATAACTATTTTTCAAAAGAATAGTCTGCAAGAGAAAAGGCACTCTGCACTCCCAAGTGCCCCCCCCATCTATTCCCCTGGGTGGGTGGTGACTGCAGATGTGAAGAATGGTGGAGAGGGAGACCTGGCTGTGTGGGGAGGGGAAAGGCAGACGGCTGAAGGATTCAGGAAGGGGTGGAGGTGAGGAAGCCAGAAACCTGAGCAAAGCCACCATGCCAATCACTCCTTGGCAACCAGGAGGAAAAACCCTCCCTTCAAACGCCTGGAACAGCAGTTAGCGGGAGCCCATAGGAATATTGTTTCCCTGGGTCCCATTTTCGTGAGTAGTTGCATATTTATTAATGAAAATATTCAAAGTGTTTAACTCCGTGGTTTCTGATCTGCACACTTGAGCTCTTGCCAACAGTGAGACTGGCTGCTTCCGAGACAAGTGCCTCTGAGTCCTGGGAGAGGAGGAAGGGGCCGTATGGGGCCTGCCTGGAGCAAAGGCCTCAGGACCAAGGGAAGCGTCAGGAGGCACCAAGTAGGTGCCAGAACTTTCCTTGACATTGAGTCAATGCTGCTCTTTAAGTGTGGTGTGTAAAGAGCACGTTTTATGCCGTCACACCATGCATGTGCATGGACACGCACACATATACACACGTACACACATCCACACATACATAGGTACAGTCATACTGAACTCTGGTCCTTCTTTCCATGAGCGATACATGCTGACACTGTGTGCAGTTATGCAGACAGTTCTGTGTGTCTAAGCTCAGCTGTGACTCTGTGAAGTTCAAGGACACACAGCAGAGTGTGTCTGAGGACTTGACTACAGAGTTGAGGCTCATGTGACCCTCGGATTCAGGTCAGATGCACTCAGTTTTTGGAGCTTCTGGACAGAGGGTGGGAGGAAGATGGCCTTGCCTGTCTCGTGGTCCTATTACCTCATGGTAATGATTAAATGAGATCCAGCATCTAAGTCGTTACCACCGGGCCTGGCTCGCAGTTAACTCCTGAGGGAGCGCTTGCTGTAATCATGCTGGTGGCTGTCTCTTGGCTTGTGGTGTCATGGTTGAGATAGGCTGCAGGGCTCGGCCACCGGCCACCGGGGTTCAGATCAGAGGCCCTGAGTGAGTTATGCAGACTCTCACAGCCCCGGCTCTTCACCTGGGGATTAAAATCATCAATGCAGAGAAAGTGATTAGCGGGAAGCTTAGCACACAGGGAATGCTGGGTAAAAGATGGACACCATCAGCCTCTCATGC
>CABHPP010142503.1:19984-58497 GCA_902168425.1 Peromyscus attwateri | reverse complement strand
ATGTGTTACTTTTGTTTATATTGTATTTGTTGAACTATGAAAAGATGTGTTGCATTTTTTTGCCTGCCTAAGGCACCTGATTGGTTTAATAAAGAGCTGACTGGCCAATAGCTGGGCAGAGAAAGGATAGGTGGGGCTGCCAGGCAGAGAGAATAAAGAGAAGGAGAAATCTAGGCTCGAAAAGGAGAAGAGACCAAGGGGCACATCAGAGGCAGGAAACAAGGCACATGCCAGCCAGCCAGCCATACAGAAGCAGTGGAAGTAAGATATACGGAAGTCAGAGAGTAATAACCCCAACCAAAAGGGAGATAAATAGAAATGTGAGAGAGACCAGCTCCTTCTCCCCCCCACCCCAGGGTACTCTTGAGCAGGGAGAAACGAGAAGTATGTAGATAGAAATATAGAGGAGAGAGACAGTTAGAAACACAGGATAACTCGGGAGGACCTGGGTCAAAATCCACCTGCCCCTTCTGTCTCTACTAAAGGACTTTTAAAGGAATGCCAAGGGGTAGAGCAAAAGACCTTCCCCCAGCACAGCCAAGTGCAGACCATCCCAGACACCTGGTGACCTTACATGTGGTCAAGCCATCCCCTAATGCAGCCCTGCTGTATAAAGCAAGCTCAGATCTCACTAGGAAGCTTTTGTGGGCTTTCACAGAAACAGGATAAGTTATAAGAGCTAGCCAGGAAAGTGCCTAAGCTAGGATGAGCATTCAAAACTAGTAATAAGTCTCTGTGTGATTTGGGAGCTGGTTGGTGTCCTAAAAGAAAAAGCCTGGTACACATTTCAGGCACTGTTTTGAAAGATGTGCTTTACTTTGCCTATGCTTTTGAGACTAAAAAACTTATATTTTAGTTGTTTGACATTTTTGAGGCCCTCCTTAACATTGTGCAAAATTCCCTGTAAATTATAGGGTTTGTTTGTTTCTTTCTTTTTCTGAGACAGTCTTACTATGTAGCCCAGGCTATCTTTAGACATGTAGTTCTCCTTCTGCCAACTAAGTGTTTAGATTAGTCTCTGATGCCATGTCCAGTTCTCTGATTCATTTTAATTGATACTTGAAAGCAAAGATTATTATTTTATCAGAATTATGTAATTAATAAAGTGGGTAAATGTCCTAAACACTTGGATACCAAAGTTCTGTTTGGTTCAAGTGTGTGGGTCTCTGCTGAAGACTTTTTCAAGTATTGCAATATCTGCCCTTCATTTTTTTTGCTGTGTTATTATAAGTTATAAAGATAGGGGCCAACAACTATAGATTAAAACCCAGAAAAGTAACTTATTGCATGAACTGCTCAGAGTATCTTCTACTCTGTCCTTCTTGCCAATGATACCAAGATCACTAATTTGCTTAGTTCATAAGCACTTATCCAATAAATGTTCACCAAGAAATTAGCATGTATTATTCATCCAATTATGACCACAGCTTTCTGAGATAAGGGCTATTAAAATTCTTATTTGATCTGTATGTGAGACTATGTCAGGAGTAATATTCCTAGAGAAAAGTGAGGTTGGAATTTGAACCACTGCATCTGACTTCATAGGTCAGTTAAAGAACATTGCCCTCCTCATCAGACACTGTTTGTGGAACATCACAGCTGCATGCTCAGGAGGAATGTTTTCAATCAACACTGACTGCATGGCTATTACGTTGCTTATTGGAAGTGACCAATCATATCTGATAATAACTACAGTGAGATTTTTTTTCAGTCTTTCCCAGAATAACTTTGAAGGAAAACAAAACAACAAAATAAGAAACAAATGAGAAGAATAGAGTTCCCAATGAGTAGAAGGAACAGGTCTGTGGAAGTGCAGATTTATAGTTTTGTGCATAGTTATATCTTAGACCTGTGTGATGGTTAGTGTTAACTGGATCTGGAATCACCAAGGAAACAGGCCTCACATGCAGGTTGTGGGAGGTTATCTAGGTTTGATTTGATTGTTGTCCGGCGATCCATCCTAATTGTGGGCAGAGCCATCCCCTAGGCAAGAGATCCATGATATATAAAATAGAGAAAGCAAGCTGAGCAGCAGTATGCATTCATTGTTCTACTTTCTGATTGTGGGTATGATAGCCCCAGCAATTTCAAGCCCCCTCCCCCCCCAACTGCCTTGAATTCCCTGCCATGATTGGTTATATTCTTGAACTGTGAGCCTTCTCCCCTAAAGTTGCTTTGGTCACAGTATTTTTATCACAGCCACAGGAAACAAAACCGAGACTGTGCGGCTTCTCTAGTGTAAATATGTACACACGCACAGTCCCAGATACACATGAAACCCAAGGCGTTGACATTTTACGTGACCTTGAGGGTGTGGACTCTCAGCAGTAGCTCAGAGAGGACCTTGGAAAACCTGTACCTACCAGTTAGATAAATAGCTCTCTATTTGTTCTTTTCACTGCTCGGTTCAGACTCCTCTGGAACTCACCAGTCTTCATCGCAGGTTGTGCCCAAAAGCTTCACACCATGCTGAGAAACTCCTGGTGTAGGGCTGTTAGCTAAAAATGATAGGAGAGCATTGTTTAGATCTAAACTACACTTTTTATTTATAAAACCACCTTCCTGGGGTTGGGGAGATTGCTCAGCTGCTAAAGTGCTCGCCTTGAAAGTGTGAAGACCCAAGTTTAATTCCCAGGATCCACAGAGAGAGCTGGGCTATTGACCCCCAACCAGTATAGAAGCACCAAGTGCTTCTTTTTATGGATAGTTCTGTTCCCAAACTTTGCCAGCTTTGTGTTTACCTGCCCCTTGATCCAAAACAAGGAATGCTTTTCTTTCCTAAATTTTCATTATAAAAATACTTCTGTCTACCCTTGTTGCTGGTACTTGTGGAAAACACCCCAGATAGCCTATTGCTATAACATGGCTTTCCTACAGGAAGTCCCTCCTTCTCAGTCCCGGTCCATTGGCTAGGGAGGGGGCCGTGGCTAGGTAACAAAGGTAGCAAATTTCCAAGATGTCCGACTTCTTCCTTCCTCTTTTAACATGAGACAAAAGCCTGACTGCTTAAAACAAAGGCCTTGTTGGCTTTTGTCTCCCCCATCAGAGCCTTGCTGGTGGACTGGCACTACAAGTTTGAGGTAGAATTACGGTATGTTGCACAGCAGTTCTGGGCCTATCAACCATTCTGGCTTTCTTCAAATGGACCAACCCTAAATACGGGGAGGAAAACTCTCAGAAACGTTAAAATCTCCAAGCCCTGGAGAAGAGACAGGGTTTTCCACTTTCCAGGACCCCCTCTACTTTGCAGAGGGATCTTTTTCTCTGTATGCCTGCCATGTGTGTGTGTTTCCTCATCCCCAACAAACACCCCTCTTCCACTGCTGATTCTCTCTGCTAGCCTTTGGGATTTCTCTGTTGCTCCCTGTTGGGCTTCAGAATTTTCCTGCCTTCTGATTCTTCAGCTGGCAGAGAAAACAAACCCCATCGAGACCCCTAGACTGTGTCATGCCCATTTGGAAAGTCCTCTCTTGTCCTTCTGCCAGCTGTTGGTAACTCCCAGTCTGTTTTCTAAATGGAGATATTTTGCAGTCATCTTTCTGATAGGAGGTATTTTTAATGAGAAAGGAAGCAGATGCTGTTCCTATCACTGGCATCAAGTGGTGCCTTTCTGTTTCAAGTTCCTTAGAATATCCTGCCTGGGCCCGGGTTTCTACTGCAACCCACAGAGTTCTGTTGCTTTAAGTCATCTGTCCAAGACCTGCTAACTGGCCTTAGACCTTGCTCAGCTTCTCTCCGCTGTCCAGTCTCAGGTTTCAATCCCAAGCCTCCCGCTGTTCTAACTCCTCTTGTCTGCCAGTGCCAGCTCAGTTTCCACCCCACATGGAATTTACTACTCGCAACCCCACCCTCTTTCTTCCAGCCCCACTGACCCAGTACACACATGTACGCCTCCTGCTTATCTACCTTGGAAGATCGTGAATTAGGTAACGTTAAAGGTATTTGTGCTCTGTCTTGCTACTCTGTGCTTAAGAAAAACAAATATTGTTTGTAATGTAATAGGTTAAGCAAGATTCTGTGTAAAAACAAAAACAAAAGCAAACAAACAAACAAACAAAAACAAGACAGCCACACAGAATAAAGGCATAGTTGGTATTTCTCATATCATGATATGTATGCTGTAAATGCATTGAGTTTGAAAGTTCAGCCAGTGTTTAGCGAAGGGTTAATCACAAGTGACAGCAGACCGGGAGTTTGGAAACATAGGAATGTAGCAGAGATTATCTGTAAGTCAGTACAAAGATTTCATATCCTGCCCCTAATCCTGAAAATATTGGAGACCTCCTAGGGGCCCCTGGACTTGGTTACTCTGTCTCCACCTAAAGTGGTTTTGACTTTCACTCCAGTGCGGCTGCAGCACTCTCGAAGGCCAGAGCTTGCTATTTGATAGGACTATTTGCATTTCAAAGCTAATCAGTATTGAATAATGGGCTGGTAAAAGAAGAGTAAGAGGGTTATTGTGTGGGTTTTATTATTGTGTAAACTTGGGAATACAAGCTGAGCGGGCTCTGGGAGCGCACTCAAATTCCAGCCGATAAGAAAGTGGCTTATGTAAAAGGCCTTTTAATGAGTGAGTTACTCATTACTTCCCCCGCAGTGAGAGCCTGGCACAGACCACATGACTGCTGAGCTTCATCAGGAAGTAAAAACAAAAAGTGAAGAGAAAACTATTACTCATACTCCACTCTTAAGTAAAAGCACTCCTTAAATCTGTAGCCTTTACTCTCTTGTGGCTTTTGAAACCCTTTACTAGTTTGAGTTAATAAATGATTATGTTTCATTTTTCCAGCTCAGACTGAACAATTATAACTCTAGTTCAATTGCACCTCACAAGTTCGAATCAGCAAGGAAAAAAGGGTAAATATTGACGCTGGCTCTCATCCTAGAGTTGATTCCATTAGTTTGGGGTGTGCCCTCATAAACAATATTTTCTGTGAGTTCCCGCTTGGTATGCTCAGGTTGCTTGGGACCTCTAGATGGCTCAGTGGGTAAAGACACTTGCCTACAAGCCTGAGGATTGGAGATCCTGGGACTCAAATGGGACTCACCAGTGGAGAGAACTAACTCCAGCAAGTTGTCCTCTGACTTCCACACACACCCCATGCTGTGACCAACACGCATACACGATATTTTTCCTCACAAAAAGACCTCTAAAAAGTCCTGATCGATGCTCCTATTGTCTGCAGTAAGGTCTCACTGTGAGAGTCAGGCTTGCTTAGAACTTGCTATGTAGTCCAAGCTGACTCCCAAACTCAGGATGATCCTGTATTCCCCTCTCAAGTGCTGGTGTTACAGGCATTCATCACCACGCCTGGCTGTTGTAGAATATTATTTTAAGAGGTGTTACATTTGTTTATGCTGTAGAACATTTGTTTAATGATGCAAAGATGTATTGCATTTGTTTATGTTGCATTTGTTTAACTCTGTGAAGCTGTGTTGCTGTGTCTGTCTAAAACACCTGATGGTCTAATAAAGAGCTGAACGGCCAATAGCAAAAAAGGAGAAAAGATAGGTTGGGCTGGCAGACAGGATAAATATAGGAGAAATCTGGGAAGCAAGAAGAAGAAGGAGCGAGAGAAAGAGGAGGGTGCAAGGGGCCAGCCACCCAGCTACACAACCAGCAGTGGAGTAAGAAAGAAAGATATACAGAACTAAGGAAAAGGTAAAAGCACAGAGGCAAAGGGTAGATGGGATAGTTTAAAGTTAAGAAAAGCTGGCAAGAAACAAGCCAAGTTAAGGCTGGGCATTTATAAGAAATAATATGTCTCTGTGTGTAATTATTTGGGAGCTGGGTGGCAGGCCCCCAAAAGAGAAAAACAAAACAAAAGAAAACAAGACAAAAAACAAAAAACCAAACAACATTTTAACATTCCAACGTGGGGCTAGAGTAAAAGAAAATCCAACTACACCTGGAATGTCCTAAAGTTTAACTAAACACAGCTATTGGTTAAAAAAAATAGATCATATATGAAAGTCTGTCTGTCTACTTAATATAGATATCAATATAATAATATGCAGAAAATACACCACTGTTAAAATATGAATAATAAAAAAATATTTTCTACATATCTATGCATGCTTTTGGCATATCTTGGAAACCACTGTTCCACAGAGAGTATCAGTTCCTTGGCATGGAATGCAAGTTTCTATTCTGGTACACACTCTCTCTCTTACTGTTATATTTCCCTGCATGTTTTAGATTGTCAGTATTGCTTTGTGTGTGTTCGTGTGCATGCTTGACAATGCAAGTGTGTGTGTGTGTGTGTGTGTGTGTGTGTATTGTATGCATGTGTGTGAGTAGTCCAGAGGACAACCCTGGGTGTTCATTGCCTGCCTTATTTTGGGAATTAAGATCTCTCTCTGGACTGGAACTTGCCAAGTAGCCTGGGCTGGCCAGCCAATGAGCAGGGGGATCTGTCTTTTCCCACCTTTCCAAACCTGGGATTACAAGATTGTGCCACTATACACATTATTTTAAATAGAATCTGGACATTAGTAGAATTGAAGTCTTCATGCTTACAAGAACACTATTGACTGAGTTGACTTGCTTTAGCCCTGCTGCTGTTTGCTCAACATGTATGTCTCTATTAGCCAGGTTGCTATTACTAAAGTGAAATACCTGACACGTGGTATATATGAAGTAAAGAGAAGTCTATTTAGCTCACAGTTACAGAAGTTCAAGTTCAACATGGGTGATCCTGTCCCTGGATAGGTGAAAACACTGTGTGACAATGTTGGGCACCATGATAGAAGGAACAGTCACATCTCAAGCCATGGGTAGAAAGAGAGATTGTTTCCTACAGTCTCTAGGGCACTTAACAGGAATTAGAGCTGGTTAAGCCTTTAGGCTTTTGAGCAGCAGTTCAGCTGAAATCCATTTGGATGAGGACTCAGTGGCTTCCAGTCTGAGGAAACAGGATCAGCTGAGGAATTGGTGAGGCGAAGAAGTTGTGGCTTGTTCTGCTTCTCTGATCTTCCAGCATTCACCCCAATACCTGGCTTCAGGTTTGATTTTATTAATGAGACCTTTTAAGATTCATGCTATACCTAATAGTATCACCATGGGGACTGATACCTTAACATACAGGCCTTTGGGGGGAAACTCCCCACATCTAAACCACAACAAAGCACCACTCCTCTATGTTGCTATTACCTCTTTGTTTTTGTTGTTTAATCGGTGCTGTATTCCCAACTGTCTTGAGTCCATATTCTGAGATGGGGATTGTGTAAGACAGCTTCTATGTAACCCCTACTTTGGGGTTACACTGTATCTTCCCCTCCATCCATTAAGGAGTCATCATATGGGGGTAATTCTTGGGTAAGGCAAATCCTGGAGCATCATCACCTCCAGTGGCCAGCGATTGTGGTAATAAATGCTCGAATGTCAAGTGGGACCTGGGATGCTCACCACTGCCTGTGACGATTCACCAGCTCACTCGAAGGTGTCATTGTTCATCATACTCGTTTTTACTTTCTTTCTTCCAAGCTTCTACATTTCGCTTACATGATTTAAGTATAAAAATAAGAATAGTTAGGGCAGTGTGGTCGTTTTTCTGCGTTTTACTCAATTTAAAATTCACTTCTTTATTTTGAAGTGATTTGTTCCAAATTAAATTAAAAATTCTTTTTTTTTTCTCCAGCACTGGGAAAATATAATATCGGATTAATAGGTTGTTTTCTTAGCAACTATATCTAGGTGTGATTCCTGTAGAAACAGATTTTAAATAAACTTGCTGCTTCTTAGCACTCAGGCTCATTATACTGAAAAGTTACTATGAACTTCATTTTGGGGCTCGAGTGCTCACTATGTAGCCCTACCTAGCTGGTCTAGAACTTGGTATGTTGACTTAGCTGGCCTTGACCTCACAAAAATCTGTCCACTTCTGTTTCCTGAGTGCTGAGATTAAAGGTTTATACCACTATGCCCCAGTCTGTGAGCATTTTTTGTAAGGATTAATTGCATGATCAAAAACTACATACACCACCAATAACACAGGAAATAGTAAATGCTTCATTTTGTTTTACTAGATAAGAAAGAAAGAAAAAGAAAGAAAGAAAGAAAGAAAGAAAGAAAGAAAGAAAGAAAGAAAGAAAGATGAAATGAGATCCTTGCTCTGAAGGAACTGAAAAGTACTTAACTGATACAACACTAAATAATGAAAAAATTCAAATAACCATATTTTGTTTACTTGCTTGTTTGGTGTGTGTGTGTGTGTGTGTGTGTGTGTGTGTGTGTGTGTTGCATATGTGCATGCAGGAACAGGTATGTGGTATGTGTGGAGCTCATCAATCATTTGTTGTTCCATGAATAACATCTCCCCCTTTTTGAGACAGGGTATTCCAGTGGCTTGAACCTTATCTAGTAGGTTAGGTTGGCCAGTTAGCCCCAGGCATCACCCCTGTCTCTGCCTCCCCAGTGCTGGGATTACAAGCATGTGCTACCAACACCTGACTGAAAAAAAATGTATATATGTGTGTATTATATATATATATATATATATATATATATATATATATACACACACACACACACATAATTTAAATAAATGCTGAGTGTATACATTTCACAGCTAGAGAAGAAAAGGGAAGGATCCCAGCTGGTGGCCAAGCTTGAGAGACGAACCAGATGATGGAGCAGAAGACAGGTGGAAGGTCAGCGAGGCTGATGTGAGGAAGTGAAACTCCTCTTACAGGAACAGGGGTCAAGAAGGCAAGCAGGAGATGACAGCAGATGTCAGGTTCAAGGGAGAGCTGTTCAAACCTCAGGACATGTCAGATTGCATCATGCAGAAAACGGAGCATGCCGGAGCCCTTAAGGAAATGTGACTCTGAGTATGTCACCTCCCAAGACTAAAGTTTGAATTCCTCAACCAGTCCTCCTTTCACAAAAATGTCAAACTCCTTCTCCCTTAGTCTCCCTGTTTTCTCATTCCTCCAACATGCACAAATGGCTGCTAATTCCTAAGTTAGAACTGATCTTCCCATGTTCTCAAGGTACTCCGTTTAACCCATGGTCGTAACATCGGTTAATTTGTCTCTTGATTATATTCTTTGAGTTCTTTGTTATTCTCAGGTTGTATGCTTATAGAGAGTGGACAGAGCTTTGCCTCCACCCGCTGTCTGGACTCAGGGATAGAGTAGTATCAGTGAGGGTTACTTAAAATAGTTATTTCTCAGAGTGAGATATTGAGGATTCTGAATGTTTTTCCCTCCCACAAACTAACAATACACATAAATATATAATTTATATAATAGGTACAACATAAAATGCTGTTTAATAGCTAGTAGAAGGCAGGTTTATATACAATTTCTCTGCTTGAAGAATCCGTCTTACTTGAACTGCAGCATATTTTTGATCCAAGAGGTGGAAATAATTCTGTCACATCCTAGAAATGTTTGTCAAGGTGCAAGTTTATGGCAAGTGACTTACTAGGAAAAAAATTGTATTAAAAGGAAAGTATATCTTTTTAGAAATGATAATATGTAGACATCTTGGGAAGAAACTTTTCTAGCTCTCCTGCTTTAAGTATATTAAAGAAAAAATTTCTGTTATCATTGCTTGATTTAAAACAGAAGGAATGATCATAATGATCAAACTTGACTGTTTCGTATTGCAAAGCTAATACTGTCTGCTTCAATTGAGTCATGTGCAGAGTTGGACTTTGGCACTTTGGTTGATAAATGCTATCAACGTTTATGAGACTGAAACTTTACACGAGGCATTTTTTATTGCTTAGGTCATAGTTGGTTTTGAATCTCTACCTGTTCTGTGCTTACACCAGCTTACATGGGGGTGAGGGGTGAGGAAGTCTCTGGACACCGAGAATACTACTCAATGAAGGCCAAGAAAAGCATAAGCCTGGGCTATTCATCAATGAATGAATAATAGGTATGAATGAGTAACAAATACACCATAGTCTTGTTTTGAGAACTATTTCTTAATCACTCCTGGAAGGCCAGGAATAGAGGACTATGTCATACATGACTTTCTAGCTCCTTTGGTAAATAAACAACCTCGGGGATTCCCTGTACCTCTTCCCTTAGCAAATAAGTCCAGGTAGTATTGTACTAAGAATGGTGTTCTCACCAGCTGGGGAACATGATGGCCTTGTCTGTTACAGAAGGTATTCATTCAGCTGGGGAGTGCAGTTCAGTGGTAGAGGGCTCGTCTACTGTTTGTAAAACCCTAGATTCGGCACCCTCCCACACACATAAATGGTAAACATAAATAAATTCATTCAAAACCATGGGACTTCTTCAATTGAAGAAAAGAATGAATGAATGAAAGGGCACATCCCATATGGCCAAGGCAGAAAAATTTGACAAAAGGTAGTTTTGAAATTGGGAGCTTACTGTAATATTAGTCTGAAAACCATGACCTAGGAAGAAGCATGATCGGACAATATGAGCCAACCCAGTGACTTAAGATGTACTCTCCCAGGCAAACCAGTCAAGGGCGGGCAATTCTATAACAGATAGAATGGCTAGCTTGCTGTGCTTCGGGGTAGGGGTACCTGTGGCAGATTGAGGATAAATATCAAGTTAGAATATTCTTTTTGTTTGTTTGTTTGCTTTTTTGAGGCAGGGTTTCTTTGTGTATCTTTGCTGTCCTGGAACTCACTCTGTTGTAGATGTAACAGTCTTATTAAATAAGAAACACAGAGCCAAATGCAGAGTTAAAAGCCCAAGAGGTCAGAGCAGTAGCTGAGAGCTGATGCTAAAAACCCTTTCTTACCCTTCACTCCCGTTATCATCCTTCCCCTCAGAAGGAGACCTACGTCCTGTGTATCTGTCTTTTTCTTTTTATTGACTTTCTGTTCTGTCTTCTCATTGGTTGTAAACCCAACTTCATGACCTCCTCGTCACTGCCTATCTATGCAGACCTCCAGGTCTCTATGGTTGGTATTGAGATTAAAGGCGTGTGTCTCCATGCTGGCTGTATCCTTGAACACACAGAGATCTACCTGTCATGTGTTCGGGATTAAAGGTGTGTGCCACCACCGCCTGGCTTCTGCTATGGCTTGCTATTAGCTTTGACCCCCAGGCAACTTTATTTATTAACATACAAATAAAATCACATTTCAGTACAAATAAAATATCACCATACTCTGTAGACCAGGCTGGCCTAAAACTCACAAAGATCTGCCTGCCTCTGCCTCCCAAGTGCTGGGATTAAAGGCATGCGCTACCACTACCCAGCTTAGAATATTATTTCTGGTTGACAACAATTAATATATTTCAAAATGTGGAATAGGTCAGAGCAGTTCTTAACCTGTAGGTTGCAACCATCAGAAAACACATATTTCCAATGGTCTTAGGAACCCCCAACCATAAATTTATTTTCATTGCTGCTTTATAACTGTAATTTTGCTACTGAGCTGTGTCTCAGTTCCTAAAACCATTGGAGATGTGTGTTTTCTGAGGGTTGTGACCCACAGGTTGAGGACCTCTGGAATAGGAGCACTCTGAATGTTTCTAACACAAAGAAATAAGAGAGGGATAGATATACAAATTTACCCTGCTTCAAACATTATACATTGTATGTATTGAAATGTTGCATGGTACTTCACAAACTTGCACAATTCGTCTGTGTTGATTAAAAGTTTTTTTTTTTTTTTTAGGAAAGAAAGTCATTTCTGAATATTGGTGCCCTCCTCTGTCACATGCTATTCTCTGCTCTCCTAATCCCAGGCACAGGAGCTGTCCTGTGGTTTGTGTAAGAAGTGTTAGTACATCATATTAGCTGTTTTAATACATGGGAGAGCTATTTTGTAAGAGTTTGCTTGCCAGCAGCTGGAGCTAAGGAGGTCCACGGCTTCCAGCCAGATTCCAGAGTGATGTAGAAATGAGGACTAGACAGCAGAGTGCTCGGGCTTTCAAACTGGGATAGACAGGATGAAGATGTAAGCCCCGTCCTGGTTTGAGTAGTAATTTAGCATAGGTATTGATTTAGGAAGATCTAAAAGGTATACAATTAATGCCGAGGCAAATGAGGGGTCTCTCGAAGTGAGCGGATGATGACAGATTATGGACTGCACTTACTTCCTTGTCATTACATATTTTTAATACCTAGCTGCTAAAATGGTAGCTAAAAAGAAAATGTCCTGGTGTAATTTTTACAGCAGTAGATCTCTTCCCATGGCTGAGTTTCTAACCATATTCCGGAAACTTGTATTTCTAAGCAAAAGAATTTCATGTGAAGCTGCAAAACAGGGTGAGGTTAATTCTTCAGTTTATGGGTCAAAGAGTCCTGGAGCTGGAGAACTGTTTATTTCTTTGTCGATTCATGATATTTATTTATATATTTGGTGCCTAGTCCTATGGATTCAGAAAGGTGGTTTCTTCAGGATAATACAGATGTAAAATCCCCCTGTCCTACCAGCTCCCATTTAGAACCCAGAACTAAGAAAGATCCCTCCAATCTCTGTATAGGAATTGATATCATGAGATTCTGGCAATGGGCCAGTCTATGAATCAGAGACACTTAGGCCCTCACCATTTATTTAATTTAAAACACAATTATAATAAACTTGGTTATCAGGGTTTATCTAACCCCCAGGAGGCCAGAGGAGCCCAGAGCTGTATACACATTTACTTGGCATTAACAGTTCCACAAGAGATTTTCATGTACATTATTCATTGCTTAGAGCAGTGATTGCACGAAGAAGTGACCACCAGTTACCTGACAGTCCCAAGAAGACAGAAGAATTGTAAATCGTGGGCACATAAACCACAAGAGCACTCTGGAAGATAGCCACGGTGAGAGGGACCGAGAAGCATAGGTCTCAGTTCCTGCAGTGAATCACTTTTATTTTTGCCTGGACTTACTGTCATGATGATAGACAGGGACATTTGTGCGCGTGTATTTCTCTGTGTAGATCTAAACTAGAACTGGATCTAAACTAGAACCGGAGCCCTGAGACTTGCGTTTGTGAGGCCCATGCTTCAGTAATATAATCCGAGCCTGGCAAGATGGGTCAGTAGGTTAAAGTACTTGCTGCTAAGCCTGGTGCATGAGTTTAACCCCCAGGGCCCACATGGTAGAGGGGGAAAAAACTCCCTGAAGCTGTCATCTGACTTCCCCCATACCATTGCAATCCCCCTCAGACATACACACGTAAGATAAAGAAATGTTAAAATGTTTTTACAAATAAGATAAAATGCAGTGATGGAATATTTCTTTAAAAAACCTTAACATTTGTGTGTGTGTGTGTGTGTGTGTGTAGGGGTGCTTATGTGTCTGCAGGTGCACATATGTGCATGTGCACACACATGTTGTGTGGAGACCAGAGGACACACTCAGGTGTCATTATCATGGACATCATCTATCTACTTCTAGACAGGGTCTCTTACTGGCCTGGAACTCACCATTAGGCTAGAGAGACTGGCCACTGAGCTCCAGAGATCCTCCTGTCTCATTTGCCTAGTTCTAGAATTACAGGTGTTTGCCACCACGTCTGGCACTTTTATGTGGGTTCTAGAATCAAACTTGGTCCTTATGCATGCATAGCAAACACGTGATAGACTGAGCTACGTTCCTACCCCTGACTTCTGCCAATTTCTGATTTCCAACTGTGAAAATTTGCATGAAAACTGTTTATAAGTCATTCATAAATTTCATGCCGTTAGGTGTCTGTCATAATTATACTACCTGACAAAAGAAACTGAAGGAATCGAGGTTTTATTTTGGGGTCACAGTTTGAAGGTACCATCCACCACGGCAGGAAGGGCACAGCGGAAGGAACATGAAGCAGTTGGTCACATTTAGTCCATAGACAGAATGAGGAGGAGAAGAAGAGGAAGAGACAGAAAGAGGGATTGAGGGGAAGAGGGGGGCAAAGGCTCAGCTCAGCTCATGCTCTCTTTCTTCTTCAGTCTAGGACCCTCTAGAATGGTGTCAACTACATTTAGACTCATGGGTATTCTCACTGCAATGAACCCAATCTTCAAACGCCCTCATGGACATGCCCAAGGTTTATTATATCCATGCTGATCCCAAATCCTATCAAACTGACAATCAGTATTAGCCATCACAATGTTCTTCATCCAAATCACCAAAAATATCCATAAAGAAACTGAGATGAATTCTTTCTTAGATTAGTTGTGTTGGTCTCATGAAGGAGCTATAGACCTACTTACTGGAAGTCATTTGAAAATAAAGGTTAAAACCTATGTGTGATGTATGTAACTTCTTTATTCCTAACAGTCTTGCAATGTTTATTGCATGTTTATCTCCTACCCCTCAAATTTCACATTTCTGCATTGAAATACTCACCCCCCTGCCTAGGTACATTGCTGACTGGGAGGTGGGACATTGGAGGGTGATTAGGACATGAAAGCAGAGTCCCTGTGAAGACATCAGTGCTTCATAGGGCTCAGAGAAGTATCATGTTGTTGTATGTTGTGTGGCCATCCCCTTTGAACTGAGGCATCCCTTTGTGGAGAGAAGGCGGCGGCTCAGGAAGCTAAGGAGGCTTAGGAGACTCAGAAAGCTCAGCGATCCCAAGGCTCAGTAGGCTCTTCCCTGAGGTTGTAAATGCAGCAAACAGTTGCTAAGCAAAGAGGACTCATCAGCAGAGATGCCTGTGAGTTGGTCAGGGATGTCTGGGGATGCAGCTTCAGTGAGTCATCATCCATGTACAGTGGGCCTTTCAGTGATGCAGCTGCCTTGGCACCCATGCTGCATAACCCCAGGAAACTCACTGGTTCACTAAGCTTGACTTGGGTGGAGGCATTTCTTTGGTCTGCCATCAGTGTTCTGTCTGGGAGGTCAGAGGAACACTTGCAGGAGTCCTGTATCTTTACGCAATGTGGATCCAGGCAATTGAATTCAGGTCCTCGGCTTGGCCATAGGTGCACTTGCCTGCTGGGCAGTTTTGCTAGTCCAAAAATACCTTACTTTTTGAGTCTTATTTTCCTGCTTAAGATATCTAAATGCCAGTGTTAATGCTAGTTTAGAGTAGCATAGGGTAAGAAGCAAGAGCACTTCTGACTTCACTATTGTCTCTGGACTACACACGTATTTGATTTCATTTTAAAATATTTTTGTTAGTGGCATGGGGGTGGGGTGGGGTGGGGTGGGAGAGTGGGGGGTGGGGGTGGGGTGGGGGGTTAAGTGCAGGGCCCCAGGCATGCTAAGCATGTGCTCTACAGAGGTGCGACCTGCAGCCTCACAGACACATTTTAAAAGTTTTCTTGTGTATGTGTGCATAAAAACAGGAAACTGAGAAAAGTACTTCAACATTAATCTGAGTTGCAAAATAGCATTGTTTATTACATGATTATGCTCCTAAACTGAGATATAGTTATTATGTGTGCAAAGGCTAATCAATATTCCAAAAGATTGGGAAATAATATAAAGTGATTACTCGATGAAACTAAATTGCAAGTAATAATGCAAGACCTTTTCTTTCCTCCATGAAACAGTACCCATAATTCCCCACTTCGGACGGTTTAACTTACAGTTCTCAACTTGACTGTGGGTCACAAGAGATATACAGTCAGCAGAAATCATACTTCAAACTTTGAGTTTTGATCTTTGCCCAGGCTAGCCAGATAGATGCAGGAAGCTTCTCTCGTGCTAAGATGGACAGGCACAGGGAGCCGCATGATCAAAAGAAACAATGTTTGCTAAGTCAAGGGTAGTAAACACATTTATATTTCCCACATATTATGAATTACTCAGGATGAAACTCCCACTCTAAGTTGAGGATTATCTGGTTTTCCTTCCTTATTTTTCTGTCTCTTTTTTAAACTCTTCGAAGTTAAAACCTGCCTGGGAATAGATTTGGCATGAAGAAAAGAAGATGTGAAAATTTAAACTGTTACTGAGAAGCAGAATAACATATTTTCCCCTCCCCCTCGTTCTGTCTGCCAGCAAACAGTCGTTGACTCTAAGGTGACCTTCCTCATTGTCATCCCCACTTTCATTTTGGAAACGTTCTAAATTTACAAAATAAATCTTTGAGAAAAACCTGACCTTTTGCACCAATGTAGTTTTGTTCTCGGTACCTTTGGACCAAGGAGCCCCTTTTTCATAAACCGTTCCTCAGGGGAAAGAAAGGCTTGGAGCGGTGTGAAGTACAAGCGTGGAAGACTCACACAGAGAGGAAGGGAAAAGTCGGTATGGCTGACAGAAACTCCAGCTCTCCTGATGCAGAAATGCCCTCGGGTGTAGATACCCAGTCAGCTCCTTGTGCATTTATTCAGCCTTGCTATTTCCTCCTCGGATGCCTCCATTGCTTCCTGCCTCATGTACAGTGGATACTTCTTTCCTGTCACGGTTCTTCCCTTTACACCCACACGAATTGCCTCCACACACAGCTTTTGCTTGCTTTACTTTTTCACTTCAGCTACTCTGTTCCTCTGGCCATCTGAGTAAAGCACTTCTCCCCAGGCTCTGGATGTCCCCGTCACCCTTTCTATTGGCAATCAAAACAGATCATCAGGTAATCAAAACAGATCATCAGGTATCGTCAGGTTTATCAGATGACCTCACCTTGTAGACACAATTTGTTCTTAGTCGAGTGTAGTTGACAGAAAGATAACGCTACTGCCTGTGATTCTTCATGGCCATTCAGGGGACTTTCTCTCTCACGGTTAACTCATTGGCCAATGAGGCAGGGGAGCTGGAGTAACTGTTCCCATCTGGGTGCATGGTAGAAGCATCTGAGGAACTGTAGAAAATTATTTGGTCCAAATAGAGAGTTAAATGAGATGCCCTTCATGTAGGATGTTTTAATTGAGAATAATCCCATGTCTGAAAGGGAACACAAATACCCAAAGGAACAGGGTGGAGGCTGGAGGAGGGATAGCCGGGAAGACATGTCGTCCTCAGAGACCTGCAAGTTCAACATGGGGTGCCAAAGATGGAGAGGTCAGATGGGGACATACATTGGGAAGGCCCCCATTTAAACTTTGCTCATTGAATTTTCTTTCTCCCTAGAGATGAATGCTATTGCTTAACTTCTGTTCTTTTATAAGGACCTTATTAATCAACCGTTTTCAGGAATTTATATTACAGGAAGACGTTAACTTGTAGCACCCTTAGAACAAATTCCTAGTCTGATGAAACTTTTGTTCACTTGAAACAGTTTCAAGACTTCTTTTTTATTTATTTATTTATTTATTTATTTATTTATTTATTTAATATTTTGGTTTTTCGAGACAGGGTTTCTCTGTGTAGTTTTGGTGCCTGTCCTGGATCTTACTCCGTAGACCAGGCTGGCCTCGAACTCACAGAGATCTGCCTCCCGTGTGCTGAGATTAAAGGTGTATACCACCACCGCCCAGCTTCAGTTTCAAGAATTCTTATTCAAGGGCTGGAGTGATGGCTCAGAGCATTTGTTGCTTTTGCAGAGGACCTAGGCTTGGTTCCTCCATTCCAGGGGATCTAATACCTTCTTCTGCCCTCCTCTGGTACCAGGCACACACATGGTACCTATACACACTTGTAGGCAAAGCACTCATACACACAAAAGATTAAAAGACAACTAAAAATAAAAAAAAAAACTTATTCATATTTTTTAACCCAATATCACTGCGCTAGAGTTTGATTTTTATTTCTTGCAGGGCTGTGGACTGAACCGAGGGCCTTGCTGATGTTAGTCAAATGACTTAGAGCTACATCTGCTGCCTTTAAACTTGAATTATCTCAAATTACAATTCCTTATTTCCTATTTTAGTGATTATTTGGCTAACCCATTTTTCTTTACAGACATCTTATAAATAGAACAACTTGTACACACACACACACACACACACACACACACTCACACACACTTTTCAGCCTGTCGTGAGTGACTGTCAATCATGGTGCATGATGATGTCTGCCTTCTCCATATCTCTGTAATTCTCTGTGTCTTTCCTTCTCCTCTTCTTCCTTCTCCTTCTATTCTTCTGCTGCTGTTAGAAAAAAGTAAGTATGAAATTTTCTGCCATTCATTAGACTCATACTGATTTTAGCTCCCTTATAATTTATAGGAAAATTATAAAGTAAGTATAAAAATAACATAATTTATTTTTAATTTTTAATCAAAGCATTTCAAATTATTTTGTGTCATTTTCTGTTTTAAAATTTTTGATTTCCTAGACAGTAGTAATATAAGGAACTATGAGGACAAAGAAGATATACTGACCAATAAAATATTAAAAACAACATAAAGGGGATTGCCTTGCTAATGATTATAACTTGTTAAAACGTTCACTTGTGTTAAGTGCCAGATATGGTGGCATATGGTGGCTTACACTTGTAGTCCTGACTCTTTGCAGCTAAAGCAGAATTGTGGGTTTGTAACCAGCTTATAGACAGAGTCTGTCTAAAAAAATAACAGTTCAGTAAATAGATGTTCAGTAAGTAGATGCATATAAATGGAAGTTAGTGTCTTATAGACTAGTCTGATGAAATTAATGGTGCATATGCATGTCTAAGCATGTTTTGTTTTTCTGAGACAGGATTTCTTTGTGTAGTCCTGGAACTCGCACTATAGACCAGGCTGGCCTTGAACACACAGAGATCTGCCTGCCCCTGTTCCCCAATGCTGGGATTAAAGGCATGCGCCACCATTGCCCAGCAACCATCTAGAACTCTTGATAAGGGATTTAACATAGAACGACCTAAAGATCTGCTTTGACCAGAGAAGAGTTGACATGGCATTCAGAGTCTTGCCAGACTGCCAGAGTTGGCATGATTTTCTGAAAGGTGTGTTCAAGACATGTTAATAAGATTGCTGAAAACAGGGAGGAGAGACAGTTTCCGGTAGCTGGACGGCCCTTTGCTTGGCTGAAGATCCAGGCTCCTCTGAGATAATGAGATGGAGAGAAGAGTTGTGTTGTTTCCAAACTCTCCCCCATGCCAGCACCAGACAGAGCTGAGTGAATGAGAACAGACATGTCCGTGAGGGATTTTCCTGAGGTGTGTTTTGTAAAACCTGCTTTCCACCTTCGCTGTGGAAACCCCTGAGATGTTTATGTTCTCATCAAGGTTTTGCGCAAGAACATTCTGGAAAGCATCAAAGATAGACTGAGTTCCCATATCCTGGTAGTCACAGACAAGGGACAAACAAACCCAAAGCCGGCTATGTGCCTGTGTTCCCCTCTACCCCGTCACACTAAGGCACATTTGAAACAGTGTTGTCTTGGGAAAAAAATCCTTGCTATACTTTTGACCAAAGTTCTGGTGACCTACATGAAAGAGAGGCGTCCCAGTTCCAGTTGAAGCAAATCTAAAAAAGGAAAGGGCAAAGACAATTCAGGAACACAAACCAGCAAGGATAAAGGAAATAGCCGACGGGATTAGCAGTGTAACAGGCATGAAGGGGAGCGAGATGCTTACAAATGGCCACCTCTCAGCCTGAAAACAGCCCCTTTCCTCTATTTGTAAATCTCCGGATGGCAGCAAAGGCATGAGAAAAACACTCTAATAAGAGTGTTAGTGGGGAGTAAACAGGTAGCACTAGAGGAGGCAAGGCAGAGTCTTATTTATGTAAAAATCAAAATAAGTATGGCCATTGCCCTAAAAAATCACAATTTGAGAGTTGACTCTAAAAAAACTAATCAGGTACTTGTATAACAAACGTATCAGGAAGAATATTTATTGTAGAATGGCTTAGGATGACAAAGGCTGGAACAAGCTGAGAGTCAAACATGAGGTAGAGGCTAAATGGCTGTGTAACCACATTAAAGACCATGGTGCCTTGCCCGTAATGCTATGATAGGTACTTGTTTCCTGAGATGGACAGGTTCTTGGGGTCTGTTAAGTTTTAAAAAGACAACCTTTTTAACAACATGTATTTCTGACACTGTTTTCCTACGATTTCTCTGTATATTTGCATCAGAGGCACAGAGCACATGAATCACATAGGCCTGTTTCTTACTAGTAATTTTGGATTTGTTACATATATGTGTGTATACAACTCTGGTTCTCCCTTTCCCCCAGGGTCATAGGCCACTGGTCTACTGGTCCACGAGGGCGAAGGGAACAGAATCAGAGAGCAGGGTTCAGATGGCTATGAGCATCATGGGAAGAACTTCCGGGATTCAGCTTCAGAGAGAAAGCTCATTTCATTGTTCCAGGGTTAAGGTATATAAGGGTTCTTAGGGTTGGGCTGGAAGGGCTGATTGGTCATAACACAGCACCTAATTACCATATGGGTGGGAAGGAAGATGAAGTCTTATGTGCCAAGTCATACAGCATTTGCAGGGAGCTCAGTGCCGGGTCATCCTCCAAGTACGATCAGGCATCTGAGCGTAGAGACACTCTCCAATTAAGGTTCGACAGAGAAGAGGAAGCCCCGCTGGGAAAGGGAGTCCTCCATTTTGCACCGAGCTCCAAGAGCTATGGTGGACATGGTGGACTGCAACGTTAGTAGCAGGGTTTTCCAACATCTCCCCCTGCTCTATTTTATAATGGAAAGGTATCATCATAGGCTTTGAGAGCCTTATAACCTGTATCGGAGGGCTTGAGGGTCTGATAGTGGACTATAACCTGGTTGGTGGTAATTCCAACAATGGTGGTAGACTGTTGGCAGAGAAGTTGTATAAGGCAGGGAGCAAGCATCAGAATAAAACACAGGATAATTGGGGGGCAGACTAGGAGTAGGAGCCAAGAAGACAAGGGGTTATTGAACCAACTTAATTGTTCTATGGGTTGGAATCTCAAGAACAGGTCTTTACCAAGTTTTTTGAGGGTTTTAACATTGGTCTCAACAACATTTGATTCATTTACATACAGGCAATATTCTTCTCCCAATACTATGCCAAGCCCCCCATGTTCAGCAGTTATTAAATCTAGGAAACCTCTAATTTGTAGTACAACTCCCGCTAGGAAGGTTATCTGTCGTTGAAAAGACACAAGGCTGTTTGTGGCTATGGCTAGTAGCCAGGCAAGTTCCTCAAGTTCATATAGCTAGACCTGCGGGATAGTCATTACAGGGGTGTAAAGACCTGTAAAGGAGGAGTTAACACAAGGGCTAATGGTTCCTTGACACCAGAGAAAGGCAGGGGAGCTAGCACAGATTGTTTTAGTGACAGTGATGTTGGAAGAGCACCTGGGATGGTATTTAGATGAGAGTCCCACAAGGCAGACGGGGAGGAAGGAGTAAAAGAGTAAGGTCCGGGGAGGTCATGGTGTAAAGAGTAACAGAAACAACTATTTGGGAAGATTTAAATTTTATCCTGTTGGAAATGTGCTATACTATTAGGCCAATTTTACTGTTTTTCTTGGGACATTTTTCTGAGGATAATTCGTCCTTCTTCTTCATATGTTGTTTGTTTTTGCTCTTTTGGGAGGCCTACCACCCAGCTTCCAAATAAATCACACGTGAAGGCTTATTATTACTTACAAATGCCTGGCCTTAGCTTGGCTTGTTTCTTGGCAGATTTTTTTTTTTAACTTTAGTCCATCTACTTTTTGCCTTTGGGCTTTTACCTTTCTCTATTTCTGTCTACCTTTCATCATTTCTTACTTTGTGGCTTGCTATGTAGCTGGGTGGCTGTGTAGATGGGTGGGTGGGTGGCTGGCCCTTGAAGTCCTCATTTCCTTGTTCTCTTGTTCCTTTCTTCTTTTTCTCCTTCTATTTATTCTCTCTGCCTGCCAGCCCCTCCTATCCTTTCTTCTGCCTCACTATTGGCCATTCAGCTTTTTATTAGACCAATCAGGTGTTTTAGACAGGCAAAGTAACACAGTTTCACAGAGTTAAACAAATGGAACATAAAAGAATGCAACACATCTTTGCATCATTAAAAAATGTTCTATAGCATAAATAAATGTAATACATCTTAAAATAATATTCTACTTTTCCCTCTTTTGTCTAAATAAAAAAAGGTTTTAACTTTAACACAGTAACACTATACACAACAAAAACAATTATTAAGTAAGAATTATATTTACATTATTCAGTCCATTTGTAATTAGCATATTCAGAGAAAAATAATGCATTATCTATCCTATCATAGTGAATCCAAAATTTTACACCTAATTTACTTTCTGTCATAACTAAGGAAAACTACAACTATAACTACCTAGTCTTCAACTCCATCAAAGACTCCAGAAGGATGTAATATTACCTAACAGAGACATCTTGCTGCCTTGACAGTCACCCAAAGTTCCTCTGAAATGTTGAGGCATTCATCTTCGGCCTAGAGGTCCAGAATATCTGGCAAACCCTTCTGTGAAGCAGGAATTTTGAAGGACTGTCCTGCCTTGTTTTGGCAAAGTTCAACAGTCTTTCCCTGAGTGTCCTGCATGTCCATCCAGTCTGCACAGCACATTGTCAGCAGTCAAAGGCAAGAGCAGTTTCTTTGCCCAGTGGCTAACCTTGCCACAATGAAAGCAAACTTTTCAATGCCCATCATCTTCTCTGAAGTAAATTGTTGCTGCCGGGAGCAGATGTGTCTCATTGTCTTGAAAAACTTATAGTTAACAAAACATTTTAAATGCCATGTTCTGTGGGCCTTTGAAGTATTTGAAGACCATATATCTAAAATATATCTCTATATGATCCTGAAAACATATCTAAAAATTTGATTGTTATAGATGACTAGCCACTGACCTATGTTTCTTGATTATCTTAAATAGTTCATTTAGCTTTCAAAAGCTAGAATTTTACCTTACATTTGTAAATGAACTGCATAGATAAGTACCTTAAACAAGAGTACAAACACACACACACACACACACACACACACACACACACACACACATATATATATAAAATACGTTGTAATAAAAGTAACTTTAAAATTTGTATCAATATACAAAAATTCTTTAAACAAGAGTAGAAAAATATATACAGTATGATATAACAAAAATGACCTTAAATTTATATCAATACACAAAAGTCCATACCAATACAAAATATTTGAGATTAATAGTTGTTTTTAAGTTTAAAGTAGATTAAATAACCAACCCTTTTATCTTATCATTCATAGATTCCCCTAAATGATAACAAACATTCATAACTCACCAAATAACCAAAAGCCTCTCTGCTGTGGGATGGTCTTTTCTGTACACTGTGAATATGTGTTGTTACTATTGGTTAATAAAGAAGTTGTTTTGGCTTATGGTAAGGCAGAATAAGAGCCAGGTGGGAAATCCAAGAGAGATCCAGGGAAAGAGGGCAGAGTCGTAACGCCACGACCACATGGCAATATATAGATGAATAGAAATGGGTTAATTTAAGATGAAAGAGCTAGCTAGCAAGAAGCTTGAGCCATAGACCAAACAGTTTGTATTTAATATTAAGCCTCTAAATGATTATTTACAAGTGGCAGGCGGGACACAGAAAAAACTTCCGGCTACACCTCCCACACCCCTCTTGGGAATGCGGATGTTTTGTTCTCCAAACTGCTTCCTGCTGTCTGTGGATGAAGTATTTTAGGGTCCCAGAGAGAAAATTTGAGATAAAATGGCCAAGTCCTGGGAAGACCAGCTATAACCGTTGCTGATAGTTATCACCTGTCAAGATTCAGGAGATCCTCCTTGATCAGACCTGATCCATATTAACCTGGAACGAATCCACAGCCTCTTGTTTCCTGTGGAAACAAAACTCCAAAGCATTTTTGATTTCTGTTTGACAAATACATTTTTTTTTTTTTACTTCTTTTTTAAAGTTAAGGCATTCCTAAAGTATCTAGATGGGTTCAATGTAGCAGTCCAGTTCACAACCCCATGCTATTCAGCAGCTTTTATTTGCTTGTCAGCATTTTAAAAATTCAAAATCAACACAATACTGCACAGGATTCAGACTCCCTGTGTACTTCTCATCTTACATGGCTTTTTTATTCTTTCTTTTTGCTGTCTCTTTAAAGGCTTTACCATTTCTAAACTATTTGTTTCTTTCTGTAACCGTCCATTCCCCTTTTCCTTTCTTTCTTAAGCCTACACACATTGTAAAACACACTGGAACCTGTTTAGAGATTTTTTTTTTCATCTGGACCTCTTTTACTGCATATCATTTAGCCTTTTTTGACCAAATGAGCCTTTAAACTGCTAAGTGGCATGGACCTCTGCCAGTGGCTTTGGTGAATTTTTCCTGATCCTGTTTTTGTAAAGCTATAGAAAAAAAAAAAAAAGCAGCCTTTTAAATCAATCACTATAATAGACCATCCTATAACAAGGCAAGGGAATTCCAGGCTGTAAAGAGTCCATTGGCCAAATCACCTTACTTATGTCTCTTAAATGTGTCAACATTCCCCATTTTCCAGATTTCTCCTTAATGACAAATATAGGTCTGTTCCAAGGGCTGGTCAATTCTTCAATATGTTGAACATTTAGCTGCTCCTGTACCAGCTATTCTAGTGCCTGTAATTTTTCTGATGTCAAAGCATTGTCCCACCCAGACAGGTTTGTCAGTTAACCATTTTAAAGGTAGGGCTGTTGGTACCTTTGAAAGGCCAACAGCTGTTGTGCCCTGGTTATGTACAACTTGAACAGTCTGTGACCCTCCTTGATAAAACCTTTTAACATTTCTCTCAGAAGCATTCCTTATCTTTTAATTTGTTTCTGAGATTGAGGGAATGTTAATCTGTGCTTTCCATTGCTACAACAAATCACACCCCCATAAATTCATTGCTATGTTAGCCACACATGGTTTTAATTTTCCTATCTGTCCTTCTGACCCTATACAATTGACCCATTCTGCACTTTGTTTTATCCAAAATAAAGTTCCAATCCCTAGAAGCTGAACATTTACCTCTGGAAGAGGCCAACCTGGATGCCAAGATTTGGGTGAAATTATTGTTACATCTGCACCTTTATTTACTAAACCCTGAATTTCTATGCCATTTATTCATATTTTTTATCTTTGGTCTTTGATTATTCATAGAAGTCTGGCAAAATACTTGCTTTATTGTTTCTCCTGAAACTTTTGTTTCATCTACTGAAGCTGTTCTAGCATCCAGACCATTATGGTTTTTTAACTACAATCATTACATCTTTTAATTGCTCTGTGGAAAGGTTTCCCCAATGCTCTCAGGGAATGATTGAACCAAATTTGATATTGGGGCCTGTGGGAGGCCCCACAGAGCATTTTCCAATGGCAAAGGATTACCTTTCCTGTCTCTTTTTGATCTGCATTCATTAGTCCAATGCCAGCCTTTATTACACCTTCTTCATACTTCAGAAGGCTAGGGCCTTCTGTTTGGATTATTTATAGAATACACATTGTTTCTAGGAGCACCTTGCCTACAGTCCCTTTTCAGATGACCTTGTACCACAATTAAAACACCTAACATTTTGATTTTTCTTGATATTTTTAGAAAGCAATGCTCCTCCTATCCAAGTATCATTAGAAGTGCAGGGTCCAATATCAACTGTATTTCAGATCCATTCTTCTGTGGGTGCTGATCTTGCCTTTAAAGACATAATCACCTTTTTGCATTAGCATTAGCATTTTCTGAATTAGCATTTTCAAAAGCCAAAGATTCAATTAACTTTTGTCTAACTTCTGGATTGGATATCATTCTATTTACAGCTGATGTCAATCTTTGTAAATCAGTGAAGGCTTCTTTTGAGCCTTGTATAATTTTAGTAAATGACTCTTTCCTGATTCTTCAACCCTGTCCCAAGTATTCAAAGCTGCTACATACTATAAAACCAAGGTATGATCATGAAGTATAGACTGTCTTTACAAATCAGCATACGGATCCTCACCGAGAATTTAGTCTTGGGAAATCTCATGACCTCTAGCCCTACCTCATTGTTCCATGACCCTAGCTTTCTCTGTCCACCATGTTCTCCATTGTAACAGGACCAGCTTCCAATATTGCTATAACTAAATCCTTCCAGTCTTGTGGGACAATTCTGTTCCTAGTTGATCATGAATTTAAGGTCTGTTTTACAGAGGGTGAATGCATACCATATGAAAGGACTGCTTCCTTAAATCTTCTCAAATATAACATTTCCACATAATTCCAATTTACTTCTGCATAGCCTTGGGTGTGCCTATCATCTGCTGGTCATTCTTGTATGGTTCATTCTTCAGTGGTAACTGGATATAGTAAGGTTGGTGTTCTAATAACCTTAGGCTGCTCCTCTTTAGTTTTATAATGCAATGATGCAGTAGGTTCTACTCTAAATTCCTCCATTTGTGACTGTTTTTCTTATTTTCAATAGTAGGTCTTTCTCAGGCTTATATCTTATCAGGTAGTAAGTCTCCCTAAAGCTTGTATCTTAACAATCAGATTATCATATTTGGCACAGTTATCAAATCACTTTTTTAAGGATAAAATATTAATTACCAAACTGATAGTAATTACATTATGTCAATCCCAACTAGGTCATTTATTCCCTCATTTGTATTTTCTATCAAACTATCCTTAGCACTATATACAGGGTCCTAGCACTCTTCATTGTGATGTTCCTCATTCTTAACATGGGAAAGATCTCTCCTAGAGGATTTCACAGGTATCTCACCCAATCTGTTGACTTCTCCATTTTTCCATAGTGTTGGCCGCAAAGTCAAGCCCCTTCTGCACTTTCCAAATGGGAGCCTGATCTTCTGAGTCCCAGGAAGCAGCACCTCCTGCTGTGAGTGCTCCCGCAGAGAGGCCCAGATGGTAACTGCAACAGAGCTGGCTGGCATGACCCCTCCATCAGGGTGTGGTTGTGCCCCATGTTTGGCACCAAAATGCTGTTTTACCATTATCACAATGATTGCTTTTTAAACTACTAGCTGCCGGCCAGCCACTCAGGCCGTAGCCTAGGGGGAATTCTGTTCCCCTAGGCAGTAGCTCTCTTGCTCCTGTTAAGGTAGCTTTAAGTAAATCTTTATCATTCTAATAAAAGGCTAAGGTTCAAAGATTCAAAGATTCAAAGGCTAAGGTGGACACCTGTGAGAGTTAAAGTTAGTTAGTTCAGAGAGCTAGAGTAGCAACTGGCTAACTTTCTCTCTTTGCTGGCGTCCCAGAAGCCACTCCCTTCCATGTGGCCCCAACTAAAAAAACCTTCCCTATGCTCTTCCCAGTTACTTCTTGTCAACGAGTTGCTAACCCCACCTCTCTGAGCCCAGGTTAATTTTTTAAAATAATTTATTTATTTTTTTAATTTTGTTTGCATTGGTGTTTTGCCTGCATGTATGTCTATGTGAGGGTGTCAGATCTTGGAGTTACAGACAGTTGTTAGCTGCCATGTGGGTGTGGGGAATTGAACCTGGGTCCTCTGGAAGAACAGTCAGTAATCTTAACCACTGAGTCATCTCTCCAGCTCCCCCTCCCCCGGTTAATTTTATTTAATTAATGAAAATGCAACACATCCTTACATAGTTAGCCAAATGCATCCTAAACGAATGTAACACATCCTTGCCTAGTTAATCAAATGCAACATAAACAAATGTAACACATCTGTACATAGTTAAAGTAATATTCCACAACAAGAAAGTGAAGCACAAAAGAATATTGAGAGGCATTTGGGTGGGATGTGAGGGGCAGCAGGTCAACAGCATATGGAACACACTGTAGCCGGGGTGGGCTGAGCATTTCTTCTTAGTTGTGAATATTTTTATAGGTTAGCATGGATTGGAAGGCTTACACCAGCTTTTGAGAAATAGGAATATCAGCAGAGGGGTGTGCAGCATAACAGGTGGGATATGGTTTCCCACGATTCCTGCTCTCCATCTTTCATCCCAGAGGTCATCTATAGTAACGGTGGGATGGTTATTTAGATTTTGAAACAGGCTATTTCTGTGGGAACTGAGTTCAACTTTGTAGGACTAGTAATGGCAGCCTGATTCATGAGGCAACTGGATTCTCCTTTGCAACCCTTTTGTCAATATAGGAAGCAGAGAAAGGGGTTGGGGGTCACAGAGATGGAGTTAGGATAGATAGGAATAGAAATAGAGCTTTGCCATCCTGGGTTGGGGCAGTCCACGTACCCAGTCTCCTGGTTCTTGCCATCATAGGTTTCCTGAGAGGAAAACTGCCAGTGGTGGGTGTTGGGTTGAGAACTGGGGGGTTAGCAGTGACAGGATAGGTCTGTAATGTAACAAAGACTGTTGTTAAAATAGCAGAGAGGGAGGCAGGAATCCCCGTGTGGTGGGCAATCTCTCATTGTGAGCAGAAGGCCTTGAATTGGGAGCTAGTAAAGGTGCGACTGTTGTCAGTCTTTAAAATTTAGGCCAGGGTGTGCCAGGCATACCCTGTTCCAGGTGGGAACTGAGGGATGCTGTGAGAACCTGAGAGTCAGGTCCACTTTGACATGTTAAACAGGCACCTCGGCCTTTTGTCCCGGGTTTGAAACATATATATTAGGGTCAGAAGGTAAAGTTAAATTATTTTTTTTTAATTTAAGCAAGCTTTTATTAAAATTTTAAATATTGACCAAGATGGAACTTGGTCAGAATCACCATCTGGAAACTTTCCAGCTGTGCGGCCTGGAGATATGTGTTATTGGGGCTTCTATGGACAAAACCCATACGCCACTGTACTTTTCCATGAGGCTTTGTTGTTATTTTTCAAGAACTACAACTCCCAGCATTCCAGGAAACTACCTGGTGTTTGGGCAGGTGGGGCTTACAGGTTAACTTTGGGTCTAACATTCCCCCTGAAGTTGTATCTTGAGTCGAATCATCGACTCTATGATGGGTACTGGTTTCCATTTGAACCTAATAATCATCAGTTTAAGGATACCCAGATAGAAATTATCATTTAGTTGTTGTATCAGTAATGTAAGAGCCAACAGTAGTTAACAGAAAACAGAAGGGCCAAAGGCCCCTGTGATAGGTAACATCTCTTTATTTTGTATAAAGCAGGCCAAGTGTCCTATCTTATTGTCTAAGTATTAGTTAATGAATCTGCCTGTTGATAAATCCAAGCCCATTTTTTTTCTGGTATGCCAGTTGGTGTTATAGGTGACCATTTTGACCCCTACATCAGCAAGTTTCCTTTTGACTTAACCATTTTTAGCCTGTTGTAGGGCCAGGGATGATGCCCTCTCTTCTGCAGCTCTTTCTAGCTGAAGTGGGGCATCAATTGCTAGGGCCCAGGAAGGCTGAAGGGCTAGTCAAAAGCCAGGCATTTATCAGAAGCATCTGATTAGCTAATCCAGGTGAAGGGACGGGGAGCAATTATGTTGGCTGGACTGGTTTCAGCAAGTCCAGAGCTCAGCAGCTTGAAGTTTGCAGGAGCTCCCTGGATAGTGTGTCTGCGAGCCAAGTGGAAATCTGCTGAGCTGTTGACTAGGGACAGAAGTTACAATTCAGGAACTTAAGAAAAACCTTAAATTTAGAACCTTTTCATTTGACCTGTATGTACAAGTTTAGAAGGTAGAACTGTGGAGAATTAACGATGATTTTTTTTTTCACTTAAAGTGCTCTGTTCTTTAAAGGAGATAGGACTAACTTAGGAGATGATGATTATGATGATGATGATGGTGATGATGATGATGATGAAGAAAACATGACTCATCTGACCCTTGAGGGCTCTCGTTTAATATTTCCTGACAAAATACTGAAAGTTTATGATCTCACTTCACTGTCCATAACCTGAAACCTTTCATATTTAAGATGTGGCAATAGCCTCCTCTGAAACCCTCAGGGAACTGCATCTTTCCTTGTAGCTTTTGGAAAGAAAAGCTGTAGAGAAGTTAGGTCCACGCCTCCCTGAGAGCCCCAGGTGTGTTTACCAGGAAGAACATCGCTGTTTTGGCATCTGTTCTGACAAAGCCTCCGAAGGCAATTTCAGTGTGTGATTCTGAGAAGTCTATGCAGGAATGAAGAAAGGGATCTTGTGAAAAGCTGCTGGGACTGTGTGCACATAAACACACTCAAAGTGCTGAAACCAGGCCAGGACTACCATGTCAGATGGAGTCCAGACACAGAGGTACTCAGATCACTTTCTTTATATTTTCTACATGTGTGACAAGCTGGCTTATGCTTCAAATTTTTATTTTGTGTGCATGTGTGTGTGTGTTGGGGGGTGGGGTGGGCATGCATGCCATAACATGGGTATGGCGATCAGAGGACAAGTTATGGGAATTGGTTCTTTGCTTCTGCCATGTGAGTGTCAGGGATTGAACTCAGATTGTCAGACTTGGGGACAGGCACCTTTACTCATTGAGCTATCTCACCAGCCTGAGTGACTATTTGAACCTAAGTAAAGTTTAACCCTTTAAAATACCTTTCAATGTGGCTGCCTCTCAAGAAAGGAACAAATAATCTCTTAGTTTTAGGGACTGAGAAACACAGAGTATGTACATGAGTCACATAGACCAGAAATTTGCTGTGTTAATGAATCTTGTGTATGTGTGTGTGTACGCATTGCGCATGCTCATGTGTGTGGGGGCCAGAGGAAACCTTGTGCATTGTTTCTTAGGTCCTATATACCTTGGGTTTTTTTTGTTTGTTTGTTTTTGTTTTGTTTTTGTTTTTGTTTTTGTTTTTTTGGAGTTATGCTGTCTCTCTGGCCTGGAGCTCCTGTCGAGCAAGGCTGGCTGGCCCATGCGTCTGCTTATCTTTGCCTCCCTAACCATCACAAGATTATAGACACAAGCTGCCAGGCCCAGATGTTTTTCCCCTGGGCTCTGGAGATTGAACTTAGATCCTCATGTTCGCAAGTAATTACAAGGATGGACTTTCCCAACTAAGCTATCTTCTTAGCCTTATAGGAACATCTTTTAAGTAACAAGGAGTTAGAGCTAGTCTAGAAAGAGAGCCAGTTGAGTTTTAAATGTAGGATAGAGAATGGAGGACAGGAGCAGACTGGGGATAAATCCTATCAGCATGGGAGTCTGTCGATGTCCTTTCCCTGGGTGGTTGAGTTACACTGTGAAGTAATATAACCTGCGGGAGCTGACTGTTCTCATGAGGATGTGCCTGTATGTGCAGCAGTGACTGGGTAAAGGTGTGTTGGCTCCAACACAGGCTCCTTTGCTCAGACAGTTTTGGTAGCCGTGACTCTAACCTGCCAATGAAGTTTGCCTACTTTGTGGATTCGATAGTTAATTATACAGCTAATCATTACTTTAAAAAGAAGTGTTAAGGCAGCCAGTGAGCCACTTGAATAGGTGAAATAGATCGAGAAATTTACCCAAATGCTTGTTTACTATGTTCTGAGAGCTGTTTGGGCAGATAGAAGTGGGGGATGGTAGCATTCATTGTTTATGCTTTTCTTGCCTCCTGCCAAAAAATGCTGGTTATCACAAATGGCTTAATATTTTACTTTTTTTTTTTTTTTGCAAGCTTGACATGACTTATCATCTACATACTCTTCATTTCCGGTAGAGGAAGGAAGGGATAGAACTGAGCGATAAAGTGGACAATGAGAGGGGTTTTGTGGGCGGTAGGATTTTCCTCTGCTTCTTTCGCTGTCTGCTTGCTGTTTAGGAAACCGCAGTACGTGACGCTTAACCGGGACAAAGGCTTCAGCACTCAGCACTTCTCCAAACACAGCCCATGACCAGCATCCCTGTGGCAGCCAGGAAAAGATGCTAGAGGATCTGCTGAGACAAAGATGCCGACCACACTGACTTTCAGCTGGTTCTGATCGTGCTTGTATTTGGAAGACTGAGTTTTAATTTGATCCTGGACCTTCACAGATTCCACAGTGATTGTGTGTGTGTGTGTGTGTGTGTGTGTGTGTGTGTGTTTCCTGTTTGTGTGCCCAAGGAGATCCGCAGTTAACTTTAGGAACCACCCGGCATATTTTTTGAGATAGGGTCTCCCACTGGGACTTGGGGCTTTCTGATGCAGTTAGATTCACTGGCCAGTCAGCTGCAGGGATTCTCCTGTTCCTGTCTTCCCAGTACTGGGATTACAGGCATGCACTATTACCAAATGTGGGTGCTGGGGATCGAACTCAGGTCCTTACCCTTGCACAACAGGTCCTTTCCAGGCCAAACCAACCCACCAGCTCCTCCACAGTAACTCTGATTCTCTACCACCAATGAATATAACTTCATTATGATTTGCCAGAGGGTGACTATGAAAAGTTAGTAGCTGAAGTTTTAAAAAGAAGTAGTCCGCAAAAGAGACATGGGGCCCCTAGCCAGGAAACCATATGACTCCACAGTAAAAAGAAATAAAAATAGGAAAGCAGTTAAGTGTAGCAGAGAAAACATGAGCACCTGAAACACATCATTGTAAGTAGAGTATTAGAAACCATTAGGTTTCTCAAATTCGGAGTGATGAACATGTAGCCCATCTTTTGTTGGAGAAGTTAGAACCTGTCCTGATCTTTTCGACACGGCATCAGAAGACAGAATCAGAAGTTGAGATGCTGTGCTTTCTCTACATGGCACTCGTGAAGTTACATCCTGTATAGAACAGCAAAATCCAAACAGCTCATGCCCAGAGAACTAACCATCTACCCGTGAGCCTTGCCTGAAAGGTGGTCACCAGTGTTCTGGGGTCGGACTTGGCTTTCCCATCTGGTGACAACCATCATGTGGACCCACTTTTATTCCCTTTTACAGACAGGAAGGATTACAACAATGTAGGAATCTTCCTGCAGTTATCCACTTGATCTCAAAAATGAAATATTTCAAATTGCTAAGTTAAGCAATACTGTCCAACTTAAACAAAACCCCAAGCAATTAAGAAGAGTTCAATTGGCTAGGGAGTAATTTATTATGATACTTTTGTCAAGTAATCAGAAGTTATTTTCTTGGATTAAACCAAAGTTGGGGTTTTGCCAAAGAATAAGAAGAAAATCCATTCTTTTGTAAATATTTGCTTTGCCTTCTGTGGCCAGGAAGCTCTACTTTGGCGGGACACATAGTGTTCAGTTTTCAACCAACTCGTGTTGTGGCTGGCGATGCTTTGAGGCAAATCATTTAACCTACCTGACATTCAGGCAGATAAAAACACACCTTCTGCAGGTAGAGAATGCATGACAGATTTTGAAAACAGTAGTTACTCCAATCTCTACCCATATAAAAATAAAATATCGTGTTAGTTTTTCTTACAGTGATTATAAGTAATAATAGTATTTTGGATTTGTTTGGCTACATAAAATAGATTGTTGAAATAAATCTATTGTTGCATGAATCCTAAATGGTCTTAAAATAAAAACCCAGAGCCAGATATCAGGGTGAAAGCTGAAAGATCAGAGAAGCAGAGCAAGCCACAGCTACCACCTCTTATCTCACCAACTCCTCAGCCTCACAGAGCCTCTGCAAGAGAGCGAATTCCTGTCTCCTCCTGCCTTATATTCCTTTCTCTGCCCAGCCATATCACTTCCTGTCTCAGCCTTCCTAGTGCTGGAATTAAAAGTGTGTACCACCACTGCTTGGTTCTGTTGCTAACTCTGTGCCTGGCTCTGTCTTCCGATCTCTAGGCAAGCTTTATTTCTTAGATGACAAATATCACCACAATCTATTTGTTTTTACTTTCTCAAATAGAGTCAGTATAAAATCTATAATTTTAGACTTTGTAGTATTTTGTATTTCTCTTTTCTTTCTTTTTAAAAACTGGATCTTGCTAAGTAGCCCTGTATCTTAGATAGGGTTTCTGTTGCTGTGCAGAGACACCATGACCACAGAAACTCTTTTAAAGGAAAACATTTCATTGGGGTGGCTTACAGTTTCAGGGGTTCAGTCTGTTTTCATCATGGTGGGGAACATGGTGCTGGAGAAGGAGCTGAGAGTCCCACATCTTGCAGGCAACAGGAAGTGGTCTGCTTCACTGGATGTGGCTTGAGCATATGTGAGCCATCAAAGCCCTCCTCCACAGTGACACACTTCCTCCAATAAGACCACGCCTGCTTCAACAACGTCACACCTCCTGATAGTGCCACTCCCTATGAGCTTATGGAGACTAATTACATTCAAACCACCACACCCTGACTAGCCGGGAACTCATAGAGATCTGCCTGCCTCTGCCTCCTTCGTGTTGGAATTGAAGGTTTGTACCTTCATATTCAGCAAATATTTTGTATTTCTGTATCGTAACAGCATTCAGGTTGTCAGGAAAGATCTGAGTCCTCATAGTCTTATGTGTCTTGTGGTTTCAGACATGTGTACAGAGCACATGATTTCTATGTGTGAAGCCCTGGGTTCCATGTCCAGCAGCAAAACAACAGACACACCATGTTGTCTTCTGTTAAAAACTTCTAATTTTGAATTGGCATAAAAACCAACATGTGGACCATGGAATCAAATTGAAGACCCTGACATTTATTTGCACATCTATGAACACCTGATTTTTGACAAAGAAGCCAAAAAAGAAAGCATCTTCAACAAATGATGCTGGCATAACTGGATGTCAACATGCAGAAGATTGCAAATAGATCCATATCTATCACCATGCACAAAACTGAAGTCCAAGTGGATCAAAGACCTCAACATAAATCCAGCGACATTGAACCTCATAGAAGAGAAAGTAGGAAGTAGCCTAGAATGCATTGGCACAGGAGACCACTTCCTAAATATACATACCAGTAGCACAGACACTGAAAGCAACAATTAATAAATGAGACCTCCTCAAACTGAGAAGCTTCTGAAGGCAAAGGACATGATAAATAAGACAAAATGGCAGCCTACAGAATGGGAAAAGATCTTCACCAACCCCACATCTGACAGAGGGCTGATCTCCAAAATATATAAAGAACTCCAGAAACTAGACAGCAAAATACCAAACAATCCAATTAAAAAATGGGCTACAGAACTAAACAGAGAATTCTCAACAGAAGAATCTCCAATGGCCGAAAGACATTTAAGGAATTCCTCAATGTCCTTAAGTCATCAAGTAAATGCAAATCAAAATGACTCTGAGATAACATCTTACACCTGCCAGAATGGCTAAGATAAAAAAAATACACTGATGATAGCTTATGTTGGAGAGGATGTGGAGCAAGGGGCACACTCCTCCACTGTTGGGAGTGTAAACTTGTACAGCCACTATGGAAATCAGTATGGCAACTTCTTAGAAAATTGAGACTCAATCTACCTCAAGACCCAATGATACCACTCTTGGGCATATACCCAAGGATGCACAATCATACCACAAGGACACTTGCTCAACTATGTTCATAGCAGCATTGTTTGTAATAGCCAGAACCTGGAAACAACCTAGATGCCCCTCAACCAAAGAATGGATAAAGAAAATGTAGTACATATGCACAATGGATGAATATTACTCAGCTGTAAAAAGCAATGACATCATGAAATTTGCAGGCAAATGGATGGAACTAGAAAATATCCTGAGTGAGGTAAACCAGACTCAGAAAGACAAACATGATATGTACTCATTCATAAGTGGATACTAGATGTAAAGTAGAGGCTAATCAGACTACAACCCACACCTCCAGAGAAGCTAGGAAACAAGGAAGACCCTAAGAGGGACACATGGGTCACCCTGGGAAGGGGAAATAGATGAGATCTCCTGAGTAAACTGGGGGTGAGGGAAGCAATTGAGAGGAGGGGGTGGGGGATGAGAACATGAGGGATCAGGATGATTGACCTGGGGAGGGACAAAGTGGGAGAGCAATGAAAGAAATATCTTATAGAGGGAGACATTATGGGGATAGGGAGAAATCTGATGCTAGGGAAATTCCCAGGAATCCACAAAGACAACACGAGATTAGACTACTAGCAATAGTGGAGAGGGTACCTGAACTGGCCTACCCTGGTAATCAGATTGGTGAACACCCCAACTGTCATCATAGAGCCTTCATCCAGCAACTGATGGGAGCAGATGTAGAGATCTATAATTAAGTACCAGGCCAAGCTCTGGGAGTCCAGTCGAAGAGAGGGAAGAGGGATTATATGAGCGGGGGTGGGGGGTTGGGGGGTGGGGGGGTGTCAAGATCGTGATGGGGGAAATCTACAGAGACAACTGAACCAAGCTAGTAGGAATTCACTAACTTTAGATCGACAGCTGTGGAACCTGCATGGGCTGGACTAGGCCCCCTGCATATGGGAGACAGTTGTGTAGCTTGGTCTGTTTGAGGGGCCCATGACAGTCAGATCAGGATCTATCCCTGGTGCATGAGCTGGATTTCTGGAGCCCATTACCTATGGTGGGATGCCTTGCTCAGTCTTGATGTAGGAGGAAGGGGCTTGGTTCTACCTCAACTGAATGTGCCAGGCTTTGCTGACTCCCCATGGGAGGTCTTACCCTTTTGAAGGAAGGGATGGGGGGGGTGGGTCTGGAGGAGGCTGGGGGGAAGTAGGAGGAGGGATGAGAGGAAGATCTGTGGTTGGTATATAAAATGAATAAAAAACATTTTAAAAGCTCATTTTGGGAAGCAGGGGATGAATATGAGAAAAATGTATTATATACATATATGAAATTGTCATAATGAAGTCCATTATGTATAATTAGTACATAAACATAATACATAATAAAAAAAGACAACCCTCTCAAATAGTTTCTAAAAGAATGAGTTTTGTGACATTTTCATAGTGACCCATTGTACTTTCTTGTATTCACTCTATTACCCTCCTTTGTCTTCTACTCTTTCTAATTAGAGATAGAACTCTGTGGTGGTTTGAAAGAAAATGGCACCCAATGGGAGTTGAGTGGCACTATTAGGAGGTGTGGCCTTGTGGAGTAGGTGTGGTCTTGTTGGAGGAAGTGTGTCATTGTGGAGGAGGGCTTAGAGGTCTCATACATGCTCAATCCAGTCCAGTAAGACAGACTGCCTTCTGTTGCCTGCAAGATGTAGGGCTCTCAGCTCCTTCTCCAGCACCATGTCTACCTGCACGCTGCCATGTTCCACCATGATGATAATGGACTATGAAAGTTTTCCTTACCCTGATAGTAGGTTTCTCTGCCTACACAGTAAGCCAGATCAAGCCGAATTAAAAGTAAAAGATGAGGTTTATTGGGCAAGGCGCTCCTGGGTGACCTTTTCTGCCCCTAGAGGTGAGGCGGGGAAAGGAAGCAGGAGAGAAATCACGTGGATCTTCTGAAGGAGGGGACTTAAATACCCTGCAGGTATCTTGAGCAGCTAGTAGCTTCATGGGAGGAGCTGCTGCTGCTGCTGCTGCTGCAGCTGCTGCTTCAGAACTGGACTTTTGGCTTTTTTTCCCCCTCTCCTGGGAGGACAGGGTTTGGAGAGAGAGAGAGAAGTGGAGCTGAGCTAGAATTTCCAGCTGTACAGACTGGACTTTTGAAACGTAAGCTACCCCAATGAAATGTTTTCCTTTATAAGAGTTGCCATGGTCATGGTGTCTCTTCACATCAATAGACACCCTAACTAAGACTCTTTCAAAGGAAAACAGTTAATCAAATTATTAAGGAATAAAGGCTGGGGAAAAACGAACAAACGGAAAACCACAACTAACCTTTGCTAAGGTTAAGGTAGGTATAGAGCTGATAGGTATAAGCTAAGAAACTCTGGTAGGAATGTGCATTGGGATCCCCCATCCAATCTGTGATTACCTAAAGTCAATCTTGAACTAAAACTTTAAAAATACTCCAGAAATTAATCGTAGAACTTTTAATTTATTTTTATTTTTTATTTTTAAACAAGCTTTCGTGTAGACCAGATAAGCCTTGAATTCACTAGAAAGACAAGGATGGCCTTGAACTTCCCATGCTCTCACTTCCCGAGTGCTAGGACTCCAGGTGTGCAACACCATACCAGGTTAAAACATATGAGGCTAAAACACTTATTTATTTATTTACTTAAAAAAAAAACTCTCCAAAAAAGTAATTTTTGAGTGGACAGATTCTTCCTTGATGAGGTCCTAGCAACTAAAATAAAATCTCCTGTTGCTGTTATCATCATCGGAGCAACAAATTAAAGTCCTATATGGAATGAGAGAATAAACAGAAAAAGCGCAAAAATCAACCATCAACGACGCAGACCGGGAATGAACGCTCAGCGGGGTGACGGAGCAGCTCTGGGGTGGAACAGTGAACGCTCAGCAGGCCGGAGGCCGGCAAATCCCCAGAGTCACAGCAGCCTCGGCCAATCTGGACCGAGGGCTAGGGGGGAAGGGTTGAGCTGGCTGCGGGGATCAAAGAGAAACGGGGGAAACAGGCCGGGCACTGTCTGCTCTCTGAGCAAAGATAATAGCATCCTCTCTGGGGTGAGAATGAACACACAGAGCAAGGTTTAAAAACACAATGAGCTCAGAGCTGGTCGGATCCCTTTATTCCATACCTCAAACTCATCAGGCCTGTCCTCAATTCCGAATCACTCTGGATTGAATTACAGGGTGAGAGAAATAAAAGGGCAACCCATAGAGTGTTTTTCAGGGCGCCTGGGTTGCCACAGCTTCATGTGAAGGAATCAATTTCGTGGGCTGAGATTTGCATTTAAAACATGAAAAAAAAAAAAAAAAGAAAAAAAGGAAGGAAGGAAGGCAGGTGACATGCATATGGTGGGGATAAGCATTACTCGTGAAACCTTGCTTCGTGTGTGTTTCCTATCTTATTGTGGGCATCAGTTAAACTGCTGTTGAGTGAAAACTGATGTTCTCTATGTTTTCCGACCTAGGAGACAAGGCTGCTCTCTGGGAAGTTAACGCTGTCTGTCAGAAACTATTAGTGACCTCCCTCGAGGGCCCCTAATTAAAGAGAAGGGATGTGGGGGGAAAGAGACAGGGAGGGAGGGAGGGAGGGAGAGAGAGA
>CABHPP010142503.1:0-19884 GCA_902168425.1 Peromyscus attwateri | reverse complement strand
GCAAGGACGGGCAGGGATGCGGGTGGGGCAGATCTGTCCTGTCAGCTCACCTTCCTTGGTTTTTTTCTTACAGTTCAGTCCAATTAGGCTTAGAATTCGTTTTCCGATGTGAATGGAAAAAGGTCCAGACAGAGGGCAGAAACAGCATTAAGGATTCTGGCCAAAAGTGAGAGACCACTTCTCCCATCCACCATAGTTAACCACTGTTGGCTGGGCGACCTGGCTGTTGTTTCTGCGTCTCAAGGAGCTGAGAATAAAATTGGAAGTCGCTAGATACAGGGAGATCTTAACAGTAGATGGCCTTATGTTTTGCAAAGGTTGGGAGGAAAGGAGAGGAGGAGTGTTTCCTTAAGGAAATTCTAGTAAGGTGTGCCAATGGAAGGCAAATCTCTCCCCTGCCCTAAACACAGGAGAAATTATCTAAGAGTTTACTATGGTGTGGCCACTAAAAAGATAGCGTTTGAAAAAACGAGTGAGCTTACTTATCACCCCAAGAAATCAAAGTGAACCCTTGGAAACCTAAGCCTTAGGAAATCCCGCTGCTCAGATAACGTGACCAGGGCGACGGTACTATTGCTTTCAGGCAGCCTGGCTTAACCTCGAGAGAAACCTTTCCTCGGAGTTCAGCTCCAAGAGGCAGGCATTCTGCGCACAGTACGGGAGAGGACTTGCCAACCTGGTGCCCGGGCCAGCTCGACGACGAGCTGAATCAGCACATTATCGCGAGGGAGGCGGGGCGCTTTCCACCCCATCTCCGGGACACCGGTCAGGGAGAGAAAAGCTCCTGAAAGCCTGGCTGCGGATGCCAGTGTTGCCTCTATCTAATTAATCTCTCAGGAGCTCAGTTTCTCCAGGCGAGGAAATGTATGCCACCTTCCCGGCCTCTGAGTTGCTGCAACTAAGCAGTGTTCAAGCATGCCGTGCCTCGGCAGGGCATTCATTGCCGCTGAAGGGTCTCCGTTTCTGAATTTTGGTCCTTTGCTCCCCAGGCACACCTCTGGTTCGCCTGGTGGAATGACCTGGGGACTTGACGTCTTATTTAGACATAGATTACCCCCCCACACACACACACACACACTTTCCTTTTTGAGGCAGTTTCATATAGTACAGGTTAGCCTCAAAGTTGCTCTGTAGCCGAGGATGACCTTGCATTTTCATTCTTCTGCCTCCATCTCTCAGGTGCTAGGATTATAGGGAGGCACCAGACATCAAATGTGCGTACTGGAGATCAAACCCAGGGCTTCATACACATGGAGTCAATCAAACTAAGTAAGTGGGTGAATTACATCCTCAGCTCCCCTACTCCTAATTCTTCTTTAATAGTATTTGTATATTGTCTGCATGTATGTCTGTGTGAGGATGTTGAGTCCCTGGCTCTGGAGTTTACTGACAGTTGTGAGCTGCCATGTGGGTGCCGGGAATTGAACCCAGGTCCTCTGGAAGAGCAGCCTATGCTCTTAACCATTAAGCCATCTCTCCAGCCTAATTTTATTTTATTTTATTTTTTATTTTTTGAGACAGGGTCTCACTACATAGTCCTGGCTGGCCTTGAACACAGAGATTAACTTGCCTCTGCCTCCAAAGTGCTGTGATTAAAGGCATATGCCATTTCACCCAGCGCCTCAGAGTCCTAATACTTAACCTCCAAAAATGAATCTTTTATGACAGTGTGTTGGTTCGTTTTTGCCACACTGGACACAAACTAGAGTCACCTGGGAAGAGGGAAGTGAAATTGAGGAATTGCCTACATCAGATTTGGCCTGTAGGTGTGGTGGTATTGTATTGCCCAAAATATTGTGTACGCTAATAAACTTATCTGGGGTCAGAGAACAGGACAGCCACAATATTAAAGGTTAGGCAGTGGTAGCACACGCCTTTAATCCTAGCATTCCAGAGGCAGAAATCCATGTGTTCAAGGATACACCCAAGCATGGTGACCAACGCCTTTAATCCCAGAAAGCAAGCCTTCAATCCCAGGGAGTGGTGGTAGAAAGCAGAAAGGTATATAAGGCGTGAGGACCAGAAACTAGAGGCATTTGCCCTGGAGAGGCATTTGCCCTGGAGAGGCATTTGCCCTGGAGAGGCATTTGCCCTGGAGAGGCATTTGCCCTGGGTAGGCATTTGGCCTGGTTAGGTATTTGGCCTGGTTAAGCTTTCAGGCTTCTAGCAGCAGTTCAGCTGAGATTCATTCTGGATGAGGACTCAGAGGCTTCCAGTCTGAGGAAGCAAGACCAGCTGAAGATCTGGCAAGGTGAGATAGTTGTGGCTCGTTCTGTCTCTCTGATCTTCCAGTGTTCACCCCAATACCTGGCTCAGGTTTGATTTTTATTAATAAGACTCTTTAAGATTCATGCTACATGTAGGCAAATCAGTGTGGGCCATTTTCCTGATCAATGGTTTGATGTGGGAGAGCTTAGCTCACTGCGGGCGGTGTCACCCCTAGGCAGGGGTTCCTGGGTTGTGCAAGAAAGCAAGCTGAGCAAGCTTCAGAAAGCAATCCAGTAAACAGCCTCTCCTCCATGTTTCTTCTGGAATTTCTACCCTTGCTTCCCTCGATTATGGTGATACAGTAAATGTAAGCCCAATAGCCCCCTTCCTCCCCCTGGCTGCTTGTGGTCAGCATTTTACCACAAAACAGACACCAAACTAGGACGGATGTGCACTTCGGTTTTCCGGAGAGCTGAGCATTAAAGGCAGTGTTGGGAAACAGTCCGCTCACTATCTTCTTGCGCTCACACCGTATCACTTGCTTCATTCACGTCTTTAATGAGCCCCTTCTTCCCACGCTCCCTCTCTCCTTCCCTCTTCCTCCATCCCTCCCTTCTCTTTCCTTCTTCATCCAACATTTCTGAATGTCTACCAGATGCTACGCTTTTCTTTAGCACAGCCCTTTCTCCAGAGCTCATCTGATGAAGATAAATATAAAAATTAAAGCCAGTTGTTAGTATAAGGGTTGTACAAAAGAACTGCAGAGCCAGGACTTAGCGGGGCAGGAGGGGCTTTTGGGAGCGGTCAGGGGTGAGCATTTCAGGGTGTGTGGGAGTCAGCCACACAGGAAGAAGGCCGCAAGAACCCTGCAGAGTGAGGGCCGCAGAAGCAGGAGTGGAATGAGAAAAGTGATGATCGACAAGGGACAGACTGAGTCAGTGCGGTCCTTCTGCTGTGCCTCTTTCTGAAGGTCTGCTTTTTATAGGGATCAACAATACGTTTTCATAGTTACTGAAAATTATTTTTATTGTTGTGTGTGTATGCTGCAGTGTATCATGTGTGTATGAATAAGGGCACACATGTGCCACGGTGTTTGTGAAGAGGTCGCTGGATGACTTTCAGGAATCAGTTCTTTCCTGCTACTGTGGGTTCCAGGGATTCAAATCAGGTCCCCATGCTTGCACAGCAAATGCTTTTACTCACTGAGCGTGTTGCTGGCCCTTTTCTTGGGGTTTTAACAGCAGAATGACATTTGTAGTTTTTTTTCTTATGCAGCACACCAACATAAAAAGAAATTTAATTATCATGTATTTGTTTTGGGTTAAGAGTGGAAACATGACATTTGTTTTAGATGAAAGTCTTATATCATCAGCAGGATCTTTTTTTTTTTTTTTTTGAGACAGGGTTTGGTGTGTGGCTCTGGCTGTTCTGGAACTCACTCTGTAGACCACACTGGCCTCGAACTCACGGAGAGCCACCTGCCTCTACCTCATGAGTGCTGAAACTAAAGGTGTGCTCCACCACTGCTACCTGGGCTAGCAGCAGGATCTGACTTCTTTTCTTTCTGTGTTTTGTTTGTTACCATAGCAAGATTATTTTGATTTATACAGACACGTGATCTCAAATGGCAAATTTTAAAGCAGATTGTCTTTTCATGATCTTGAAATTTAAGGTTATTGTTTTATAAGATGAGATGAAAGAAAAACTTTTTTCCTTAGTTCTATACAGGAGGGAAGTTATAATTTGACTTAGAATGATAGGACCAGTAGCCAAAACACAGTATCTTTAATATTCAGAAGAAAAAGTTTATTTGGAGCAGTAGGTGTTTCTGGTATTTAATGTAGCACTATAGGAAGCCTCCTAATTGGCTCATTAATGTCAAACAGCGTCCTTTTCCTGACTGCTGCCTGTGGTCTGCTTTGGATAAAAGGTAGGTGGTTCGCTTAAGAAATCCTTCACTTTTGAAATTCATGTGATCATTCAGCCTGTGCTTTGGAATTCTGCCGGGTCATCATTTTCGATTTCTTGACTCAGCTACAGATGTGTCCAGGCCAGTGTCATAGTGCATTCAGCAAGACTGAACTAGTTCACAGAGATGCAGGTGTTCTTTTGGATTGCCACACTCAATGAGCTGAGTCAGGCCACCATGCTTCTCCCTCAGTCACAACTGGATGAAATATATTTGTTTAATGAATGACATGTTAGAGGACAAAATGTTACTGTTTTCTGTCACTAGGGCATTGTCATTCATTTATTCATTTGCTTATTTATCTGGTGGGCTGTATTCTTCCTCGGTTTTGAAGGAAAATGACTAGGAGTTTGTAAGGGTGCCATAACAAGCCCTTGGTTTTGAAGGTAAATATCTGTTAGGTTGTAAGGCTGTTGTGACAAAGTACAATGGCCTGTGGGGGCTAAGTAACAAAATGTCTCCCACGGCTCTGGAGGCTGTGAATCCATGATCAAGGTACAAGAAGAATCTCTGTCTTCTAAGGTCTCTTTCATCAGATTGGTGATGCTATTCTCTTTGTGCTGGAACCCATGCAGACTCTGGATCAGCCTGAATTAGGATCCACCTTATACCCTATTCTAACATAATCCCCTCTTTAATGAATTTTCCTTAATAGCATAAGGGAAATGCCCTAGATCCTGGGCGTTAGAACATCAAAAGGATTTGAGAGGAAGACACAACTCAGTCCATAACAATGGTTAATATTTTGCTACAATTTGTCTACGTTTCTCTATTTATCTATCAATTTAGTGTTGATCATAATAAATTTAAACTTTCTTCATAGGTTAATTTTTATTTGTATTTTGTTGTGATTTTTCTCTTATGAGAAAAAGATGGAGACATATTCTTTTGAGAGATGCCATGGATAATGTAATATTTCTCAGCTTCTTTTTTTTTAACTAACGACATAAAAGCATGTGATATATCACCAAAAATGAAGGGCTCACTATGAACCCTTTAATGGAATACAGAAAACATAAAAATGCACATTTATTTGTATTAAAAGTGAGATTTAGTATGTAAGACCACTTACTTCCATTAACCTAAGTTAACTATCATACTTGGTGGCAAAGATAATGGGAAATGTAATCTATAACCCCATGCCTATGGGAATGCTAAAACAGGGTTTTACTGTTGAAAGAAAGGATGAATAATGAATATTGAATAGTGTTGTATGTCTTAGTTTGGGATCCTGAAAATCTGAGCCTGTGGCAAGAATTTGAATCTCGGGAGTTTATCTACATGTGCCTAATGACTTGATATTGATTTTAGGTAGCAGAAGTGAAAGAATGGGAAGAGAAGGTAAATAAAGAGTATGCTACTCTGGGTCTGGAGAGATGGCTCAGCAGTTAAGAGAACTGCCTGTTTTTCTAGAGGACCCAGATCCAATTCTCAGCACCCACATGCAGGCTCATGACTGTATGTAACTCCAACTCCAGGGATTCTAACACCCTTTTCTGGCCTTTGCAGGCCCCTGGCACCAACAAGCATGTGGTACAGGGACATATGTGCAAACAAAACACCCATACACATAGAATCAATCAATCAATCAATATTTTTTTAAATGTGTAAATGTGTGTGCTACTCATCTGGAAGCCACAAATGGGCATCAGATTCCTTTGAGGTCATCTGTAGAAACACATAGAAGGCGCTTTAGAATCACCCACTGGAGGACAAGAAAGCTGGGCAATTATCCACTGATGTCTTAATTTATTGTCCTATTGCTTGAAGAGAGACATCGTGACCAAGGCAACTCTTATAGATGAAAGCATTTAGTTGGGAGCTTGGTTAGAGTTTTGAAGGCTATTCTATTATCATCATGGTGGGAAGCAAACAGGCATGGTGCTGGAGCAGAAGCCGAGAGCTTTACATCCTGATCTACAGGCAGCAGGCAGAGTGAGAGAGACTTGCCTCAGAGTGGGCTTTTGAAACCTCCAAGTCCATGCCTAGTGACACACCTCCTTCAACAAGACCACACCTCCTAATCCTTCCCAAATAGTTCCACTAACTCGTGACTAAGCATTCAAATACATGTCTCCAGTGGGGGCCATTGTCATTCAAGCCATCACAACTGACTTCCATCTCAATTATTTAGCTCTCCTACTCAGGCTGTATAAGCTCCTATGTTGTTGGTGAATACCCAAGAGACACCACAGCCTTTACTGGAGATGGACACTTGCCATGCATAGGCAATTGTCCATATTAGTGACATTAAAACTAGATGGGCTAAAGGGCTATGGAATGGGGCATATGAGGCATTTCCTACTGTTAGAAGTTACGTACTGTGGTAAGATGAACAAAATGTCATTTGTGTCCCAGGATTGGGTGGAGATCAGGAGGATGTTGACGAAATGCTTAAGGCAGAGTCTGGCATGAGCCTGGCAGCTCAGTCAATATTAGTTCTACTTTCCTGTGCTACCCCCTGTCTTAGTTAGCATTAGTGCTGCTGTGACAAAGCACCATGACCAAAGCAAGTTGGGGAGGAAAGGGTTTATTTGGCTTATACTTCCATCATTAAAGGAAGTCAGGACAGGAACTCAACAGGGCAGGAACCCTGAGGTAGGAGCTGATGTAGAGGCCATGGAGGCGTTTTGCTTATTGGCTTGCTTCCTCTAGCTTGCCTCCCTTTCTTTCTTCCTTCCTTCCTTCCTTCCTTCCTTCCTTCCTTCCTTCCTTCCTTCCTTTCTAAATGCATTTTATTTATGTATGAGTGCTCTATCTGCATGTATGTCTTCCTGACATAAGATCCTGTTACAGATGGTTGTGAGCCACCTTGTGGTTGCTGGAAATTGAACTCAGGACTTCTGGATCAGCAACCAGTGCTCTTAACCTCTGAGCCATCCCTCCAGTCCGAGCCTGCTTTTTTATAGAACCCAGGACCACCAGCCCAGGGATCGCACTACCCACACTGGGATGGGCTGTCCCCCGTCCATCAGTAATTAAGAAAATGCCTTTCAGGTTGCCACAACTCCATCTTATGGAGGCACCTTTCTTCCTTCCTCCCTTCCTTCCTTCCTTCTTTCCTTCCTTGTTTTTCGAGATAGGGTTTCTCTGTGTAGCTTTGCGCCTTTCCTGGAACTCACTTGGTAGTCCAGGCTGGCCTCGAACTCACAGAGATCTGCCTGGCTCTGCCTCCCGAGTGCTGGGATTAAAGGCGTGCGCCACCACCGCCCAGCTGGAGGCACTTTTTTAATTGGGGTTCCCCTCTTCTAAGATGACTTTAACTTTTATCAAGTTGACATAAAACTATCCAGCACATCTCCTTGTCATTTTAATGCATGGTGTTATCATCTTAACAATATGTTTATTTTGTTATGATCTTTGCTGAGTTCTTCCAAATCATAGATGATACTTGCATATTATAATTTGTTTATTGAGTATGAAATATCAATTTCAGTTTTGTAACTAGTAAATGGCTGTTACAGAAGCAAGGGTTAAGTATGTTACAGATAACCAGAAAGAAAGTCTCAATCTATAGTGAGGTAGTGCTCTTTGACGTTTCTGTCATAACCAGAGCCAAATGTATGTTCCTTAATATCATGTATACTTTAATACCTATATCACACCTGTAGCTGACTTAGCTAGATATTGTGGACAAAAATTTAATAATTAAAAATATATGTCCGAACCTGATGATGTTTCTAGATGCATAAATGAAATAAGAGGAACCATACCAATTTTGCTCATGAACCTCCAAGTGTACCTATATGGGAAAAGCATAGTCCCTGGCAATATCTATTTTTTGGTCTATGTACTGGCTGGTTTTATGTGTCAACTTGACACAAGCTAGAGTCATCAGAGGAAGGAGCCTCAGTTGAAGAAATGCTTCCGTGAGATCCAGCTGTAAGGCATTTTCTCATTTAGTGATCAGTGGGGGGAATGCCCAGCCCATGGTGGATAGTGCCATCCCCAGGCTGCTGGTCCTGGGTTCTAAAAGAAGGTGGGCTGATCAAGCTAGGGGAAGTAAGTCAGTAAGCAGCTCTCCTCCATGGCTTCTGCATTAGCCCTTGCTTCCAAGATCCTGCTCTGTTTGAGTTTCTGTTCTGACTTCCTTCAGTGATGAACAGCAATTCTGAAGTGTAAGCCTAATAAACCCTTTCCTCCCCAGCTTGCTTTTTGGTCATGGTGTTTTGTTGCAGCAATAGAAACCCCAACTAAGACAGTCTGTATGATTGGGATTGATTCACCACAAGGGAAAGATGATAAGAGCTGTAGAAACTTCATGTCACTATCTGTGGGAGCCCACAAAAGCTTCCTAGTGAGATCTGAGCTTGCTTTACACAGCAGGGCTGCATTAGGGGATGACTTGACCACGTGCATGGTTACCAGGTGCCTGGGATGGTCTGCACTTGGCTGTGCTGGGGGGAGGTCTTTTGCTCCACCCCGTGGCATTCCTTTAAAAGCCCTTTAGTAGAGACAGAAGGGGCTGGTGAGTTTTGACCCAGGCCCTCCCGGGGCTATCCTGTGTTTCTAACTGTCTCTCTCCTCTGTATTTCTATCTAAATCTCTTATCCCTCACTCCTCAAGAGTCCCTGGGGTAAATAAATGTAGGAGCTGGTCTCCCACAACTATCAAGCTAGTGTAGAAGTAGAGCTATAAACTCAGGTGGAGGATGAAAGATTGGATTATATACAAGCTGTTTGTTTATTAGGGAATAAGAAATTCACAGTCTGTAAGGATTTCCTTACATATATTATTTAAGATGTTATTTAAAAGGGGTGTGGATCAGAATGACTCCCATAGGCTCATATATTTGAATGCTTGGTCCCCAGTTGGTGGAACTATTTGAGAAGGATTAGGAGGTGTGACCTTATTAGGGGAAGTGCATCACTAGTGGCATGCTTTAAAATTCCAAAAGCCTGTGTCATTCCTAGTTAGCTCTCTGCCTCCTGATGTGGGTCAGTGTAGGCTCTCACCTACTGCTCCAGTGCTGTGCCTACCTGCCTGTTGCCATGTTTCTCACCATGATGGCCATGGACACTAACCTTCTATAACCAGGAGCCCCACATGAAACCTTTTCTTGTGTAAATTGCCTTGGTCATGGTGTTTTGTCATGGCAATAGAAAAGAAACTAAGACTTTTAAAAGGGCTGGAGAGATGGCTCATTGGCTAAGAATCTATATTGCCTTTTGGGGACTGGAGTTTGGTTCCCAGCATTCATAGGGCGGTGCCAGCCACCTGCAGCTCAGCTCCAGGGAATCTGATGCCCTCTTCTGGCTTTCCTAGGCACTGCACTCAAGTACACAAAGCCACACAAAGACACCAATTAAACATTTAAAAAAATCTTTAAAAAGAAGTACACTATAAAATGGATTTATTTTTGACGACTAGATTTATGGTTTTAAATGTAAATATAGACAGTTGTAAGCACTGCAATCAGGATACGGAATCATTAGATTACCTCCACTCCTCTGTCCTATCCTGTCGTCGTCATAACACCTGTCAGGTACTTTTCTCCTCAGTGTGATCATCTATGAGAGGAAGGATGTCTTTTGGCTCATAGTTTAAGGGGATACAGTTCATCATGGCTCCACAGTGGCTAGAGTATGATATGACTGCTGGTTACATCTTGGCGGACCAGGAAACAGAGAGCCTGAGCAGGAAGTGGGGCTGGGTTACAATCAAAGTCAATCTGTAAAATCAAAGTAATGGACAGAGAATACATGCTGTAAGCATGGAGTCATGCACTGTGTAACTGGCTCTTGACACTCGGCATAATCGTTTTGAGGTCCATCCACATTACTACTGGCATCCATAGTTTGCTGCTTTCCCTATTCAGTATGTCCTAGCATACAGTGTATACTGTGCTGCTGTGGTCACGCGTGACATTTGAGGTGATTCCAGCTTCTGGAAATTGTGAACACAGTTGCGATGTGTCAGAGTACGAGCGTAATTACAAAAGAAGAACAAGGTGTTTTCACAGTGAAGATGTGATTAAGCTTAGTATCACTAATAATGAAACAAATCAGTATCCTGAGCCTCCACATGGGTTGCGCTGAAAAGGACACAATGTTATTTCTGTACTGTTCTTGCCCAAATGCACAGCCTGTCTAAAAGCATGAGGAAACAATCAGACAAACCCAAGGCAGGGCATTCTATTTAACAAGTGACCGCTACTCTATAAATAGGAAAATGCCAAGAAAGACAGAGAATAGGGAACTGTTCCAGACTGGAAAAAAAAACCCAAAAACCAAAACACTGAAACTATGTGGCATCCAAAGGCAGCGTGAACTTAGATGGAATAGACACTGTTACCCAGGGCAGGAAGAAGAAAATGCTGTTTGGAAAGCAGTCTCGTATCAGTGCTAATCTTTAGGATTTTGAGAAATGTAATGATGTAAGAGAAAGGTAACGTGCTTTTATTTTTAGAAAGTACATGCTGCAGTGTTTAGGGAGACCTGTAAATTATTTTCAAGTGATTCAAAAGAAAGGAAGGGAGGATGGAACCATTAAAAAAAAAAAAAAAAGGTCCAGTTTCATGTAGGAAGAGAAGTTCATCCCTGTAACTTTTTGTAGGTTTACAACTTCCAAAACAAAACAGAAGAAGAAACAACGTTCTATAGAAATAATTGCAGTTGCAAACATCTTAAGATTAATTGAAACATTTTAAAGGTAACATTGAAAACTGTTAGTTTGCCAACAAAAATTTGCAAAGGCAGTCTTTAAATCATGCAGCCATTGGAAGAGCACCTGAAATTTACTTTTAGAGAGATTTACAAATAAGATGCTGATTAAAATACATGAATCTACAAGTAAATATTTTGTTTTGTTATATTTTATGGTTCAGGTAATGAAATTCAGTTTCTAAAATATTTATTTAGAATGCGTAATAAATATATCCTTCCTAGGACAAATTTTACTTTTGAAAAATAGTTTGTGTGTGTGTGTGTGTGTGTGTGTGTGTGTGGTTGTTTCTTCATGTAGTCTTGGCTGTCCTGGAACTCACTCTGTTAGACCAGGCTGGCTTCACACTCAGAGATTTGCTTGCCTGTGCCTCCCGAGTACTGGGATTAGAGGCATGTGCCACCACTGCTGTAGGATGTTCTGTATGCTGTGAATGTGTTGCTCTGATTGGTTAATAAATAAAATGCTGATTGGCCAGTAGCCAGGCAGGAAGTATAGTATAAGCAGGATAAGTAGAGAAGAGAATTCTGGGAACAGGAAGGCTGAGTCAGGAGTCACCAGCCACAGACAGAGGAAGCATGATGTGAAAGTACTGGTAAGCCACAAGCCACGTGGCAACTTATAGATTGATAGAAATGGGTTAATTTAAGATACAAGAACTGGATAGCAAGAAGCCTGCCATGGCCATGCAGTTTATAAGTGATATAAGTCTCTCTGTGTTTACTTGAGTCTGAATGACTGTGGGCCCCGGTGGGACTGGAGAAATCTCCAGCTATACACCACTGCCTGGAAAAATAAGTTTTTAATAGAAATGTCGTATAGGTTTACAAATATTATAAACTAATTTTCCTATATACACATTTCTACATGCATGTCAACACATATCTATAAATTGCACACATTTACCCACATATGGGTACACATCAATATCTCTCTACATTTGTGTGTGTGTGTGTGTGTGTGTGTGTGTGTGTGTATTTTAATATAAATTTGGATTGTAAAAGGAGACACAGTGCCACCAAGTATCACAAAAAAGCTGTTACTGGAAGAAGTTCCCTTTCCTCTACATACCTGAAACTGAACTTTTCTTAAGTGATACCTTCAAAGCATTAGCCGGACCTTTGTGTAACTAGGGTTGTTACTACTATGAGTAATCACTTGTCAAATATACTTGTTCCATATGTTCACAAGGAAAAACCCTACAAAAAAGTCTTATCTCTTTTAAGTCATTTTCCTGGACTCTGAAGAAATCATATGTGCAAATATTAATTTTAAATTTATCTTTTTTGTCTTATTGTTTCTCATTATTTCTCTTATCACTTATGTTTGACAATGCATGGGAGAGGAGTGATTAAAAAAAGACTGAAAATACATTGACACATAATCCAGGTCCCCACTGACCATACAGTGCTGGCCAGACCCTGAAAGAGTGTAGAAGCAGAGTGGGAAGAATTTAAACCAACAGGACCCTAACCTCAAAGCCGTGATCACTATTCCTATGTACCTGTTCCCGACACAGCTAGCGATAGGTAGCCCTGAATGGGAAGGAAAGCAATGTCTGAGCCCAGACAAAGGATGAAAAAACTGGTTTGTTTCCTAAGGTCATGCCAGTAAAGGGTATGCCATACCCAGCTGGTGTGATCCTAATACGACAGACTGGTATATAAGCCTTCTAACGGAGGGTCCCTTCAGTAGGTGGACGAGAAAGTCTAGAGGCTGTGCATCTGTTCCGGTGATTGCAAGGACCTAAGCATGAAGTGTTACAGGCTGGAAGTAAGGTGGGGTCAGTGCAGAGAAGGCAAGAAGGGCATCAGAGAGATAGAGTAGGATGTGGGAGAGGAAGGGAGGCAATGAGAAAAGGCAAAAGGAAGAGAGTGGAAGGAGAAGGAATAGCTGAGAAAGGAGGACGTGTAGTCGAATTTCTAAGCAGTCTTATTAAATAAAAAACAAGGAGCCAAATATAGGGGTGAAAGCCTTAGAGATCAGGGAAATAGTGAGAGCCACCAACCTTACCTCTCCAGCTCTGCTGCTACCAAAAAGGGGCTACTTCCTGTCTAACCTGCGCCTTTATTGCCTTGCTGTTCTGCCCTTTCATTGGCTCTTAGCCCAGCCACCTCACTTCCTTGTTACTGCCTGTCTGTACAGACCTCCAGGTCTCTATGGTTGGTACTGGGATTAAAGGCATGTGTTACCATGCTTAGTTGCTCCCTAGTGTTCCTTAACACACAGAGACCCTGCCTGCCACATGATCAGATTAAGGGCGTGTGCTACCACTGTCTGACTTTTGTGTTTACTTAAAATGGCTTGCTATCTCCTTTGATCTCCTGGCAAACTTTATTTATTAATATACAAATAAAATATCACCACATTTCAGCACAAATAAAATATCACCGCAAGGATGGGTCTGAGGGATAACAGATACAACTTGCTCTCACACGTTTGTTTCTTTACAATGATTCAAGTGACATGGGAATTAAAATATCAGTTAAGTCTGTTCCATGACAATTTCATACATGTGTATAATGCAATCTGATTGTGCTCTCTCCTACCCTCTCTTCCACATGGAACGTTAGAATCAGAAAGTATCACTAGATCAGCAAGGGAGAGCCAGGAGGGTGACATACTGGATGGTGACTCAGATTTTTTGATAAAATATAAAGTTTGGAGGACACCAGAGTCAAACCTTGACTTGGAGCACAAGGCGGGCATTAGAGTTGGGTTGTTAATGTTTCAATTTATTTTGGAGACTCCTTGCTTCACTAAAACACCAGGCAGAACTACTGAGAGATTTAAATACAGTTATAAATAAATACATTTTACTGGGAATCTGTTAAATCTAATTCCTTTCTGAAAAATATTGTATGCTGGTATTTGGTTTTAAAAGCACCAAGAAGAAAGGACAACTTTATTTTTTAAAAAGTCTTTCTTTTCCTTCCCTCCCTCCCTCCTCCCTCCCTCCCTCCCTCCCTCCCTCCCTTCCTTCCTTCTTTCTTTCCTTCCTTCCTTTCTGAGGTATGGTCTCATTATGTAGCACTGGCTGGCCTAGTACTTGCTGTGTAGACCAGACCTTCAAACTCACAGAGATCCACCTGCCTCTGCCTCCTGAGTGATGGGATTAAAGGAATGTGCTACCACCACACTGGCAAGTAGTTTATTTCTTACTAAAGCAATGACATTCTTTTTTAAAACTTGAAAATACTAGAATAATCTATTTTATTTTATATTTGTTTGTTTATTTAAGACAGGATCGTTCTTTGTAGACCCGACTATACTGGAGCTTGCTACGTAGATTAGGCTGGCTTCAAACTCACAGAGGTCCCCCTGCCTCTGTCTCCTAAGTGCTGGGATTAAAGATGTGCACCACCATGCCTAGCCAAACATTTATATTTGCATTCAGTAGACACTGCTATTTCAAAGGTTCCCAAACTCTTTTTGGGTTATGGTGATATTAATGCTTTAATGATTTTTTCCCCCACCACATTCCCAGGGAATACAAGAGAAACAGAATAATTACAGATGGCTGGTTGCTAGATAGACATACACTTTCTAAGGAAGAAAGAGAGTAATGACTTGTATGAGGTTATCATTCTGTCCCTAAACATGGCATTGGGTTTTGGAAATGTCATTAAAGGAGTTTGTTCTTTCCAGACTTGGATTTTTTTCTTTGCTTCCTTCCGTTCCTAGTTCTCCACAGGATAATTTACCAAACTTTCCTGCCTCAAACACACACATCCATGTGTTTGTCCACAGTGATATGCCATCTTCCTAGACAATGGGCCCAATAACTCCCTGTAGATGGCACGGATTTTTGCCGGCTCTGTCCTTGGCCCTTGGGGCTTTCAGCGTTTGCCTAAACATTTCTCCTGGGCTTTCCCCTCCCTGTCTCTCCCAGCTGTTTCACTTTGTCACAGAAATTCCAGTCACACCCTGGACATCCATCACATGAGTGGGAGGCTACAGCCCAGCTAGTACTCTGACTTTATTCACAAATTATTCTTCTCTGAGAAAGGACAGTGGAGGCTTCTTATGAGCAATGCATACCTGTGGTGAATAATACATTTACATTTTCATGCAACAGACACTGATATTTCAGAGATTCCCAAACTCTTTTTGGGTCATGGTGACATTGATGTCTTAATGATTTTTTTTTCCTGCCAATTCCCGGGAAATAAAAGAACAACAAGGACAATTACCTCCCCCCTCTAAAAATGAAAACAAAATAAAAACAAGTATAAATAACCCCCCAAACCAAATGGTCCATTTTATGATTTCCAAGAACATGAAATATATATATAATAAGTATTATATATATATATATATATATATACTTTCATAATAAGGTCACTATTTGTAAGCAAATAAATGCAGTCAGGGACAGCTGTCATACTTAGTTTCATCTTGAGTAAATCGATTGATATTGGGTGTGTGTGCCTGTTGGGCACTGCCCACTGTCACCTCTACTCCAGTCTCAGACCAGACACTGCCGCTGTCACTTCCCATCCCACAATGAGTTCTCATTTGGTACCTTATTTTCACCACTGTAGCAACTGCTGAGAACACAGTTCACAGAGGAAATTGTTTTACAGAAGGGAGTGTAGCATGAGCCCAGGAGACTGAAAACATCTCTAGGGAGGAGACTGAGTGTTTGCAGAGGCTGCTGTGTTGTCCTCGAATTTTTCAGACATCCATCACATCTCTTAAGTTCTCTGTGCTGACTGCAGTGCTCAAGGAAGGAAGATAGAAGAGACGTACCCATGTGAGAATCATTGCTATACTGTGGCATAGAGGAAGGTGGTCAGCTAGGCATTCTATGATATAGGGTCCTGAAGTCAAGACACAGTGGATAGAGTGCCTTTTGTTGTTGTTAGCATTTGAATTCTTTTCTTGTATCTGGGAACTCTGAACCATATGATACTGAAGTCAAGACACAGTGGATAGAGTGCCTTTTGTTGTAGTTAGCATTTGAATTCTTTTCTTGTATCTGGGAACTCTGAACCATATGATTCTTTATGGAGTGTAGAGCTAACTTTCACTGTAGAGTCTACATAGACACATCCTATTTTCTAACTCTCTTGAACCTAAGGTCTGGACTCAAGGCTTAGGTGTGTCCTTTGATTCTCAAATTAGGAGTCAAAAGCAAGGCAGAAGCATCATGTTAGCAACATGAGGAGAACTGGGTGGTGGTGGTGCATGCCATGCCAGGTATGCATTTCAATGTGTGGAATAGTCCTTAAATCCGATCAGAAAGTCATTGGTTACTCCCATATTCATGCCACTATTATACTGGTGGGTATGCCTTGCCAGGCTGGTTGTTATTATAGTTCACAGCTGGGTAAAACTGATGATTACTTTTTTTTCTTTGGTAGCATGCACAGCACCTTCTAGCACTGTGAAAGTTAGTCAGTAGGTATTGAAGTTATGGGTCAGTACCAGCCTGATCTCTCCACATTATATGATTCAAGTGTTTGGCATCTTCAGCAATAGTGTCTTACCATCAAGTTCTGGAGGGTAGCCAAAAGCGTTACAATAGCCTGTAATGTTTAGGGAGTGTATGGTCAACAGCTCAAAAAAAAAAAAAAAAAAAGGCACCCCCATTACTGTCTTATTTGTTACCTGTGGTCTCTATTAAGGGCATAGTTGCCTCATTATAGGGTAACTCCATTTAAAATCTTTTATATGTATGTGTATGTATATATTTTAGGAAGCTTCTATAGTAGTAGATTTCCATATGATTTTTCAAAATGTCTTTACTGTTAGTCATCCCTCTCCATAGTCCCTCATCTACTGTGCCCTCCCAGCCCCCACCTCACTTAGCATTCCTGTTCCATTATCTCCCTTTAACTCTTTATACCATTGCATTCTGTCTCCACTCCCTTGAAATGTGCCCTCATTGATGCTCACTAATTTCCTGACCGTTATGGGTACTGAAAATGGAACACACACTTATCTAAAGATTCAAATTAATACTCCCACCCCCAAATCATAGAAAACATGTGACCCTTGCCTTTCTGGTCCTGGTTACCCCACTGTGGGTGATTTTATTCCTAGACCCATCTATTTACCTGTGAGTTTCATGATTTCTTTTTTCTTAGCCGCTGAATAATATTTAATTGCATAAATTTGCCATGTTTTCATTATCCATTCATCAGTCGATGAATATCTAGGCTGTTGCTATTTCTTGCCTGTTGTGAATAGAGCATCAATAAACATGGATGAGTAGGTATCTCTCTAGTAGAATATAGAGTCCTTTGGGTATATGCCCAAGAGTCATATAGCTGGGTCATGTATTGTCTTGGTCACTCTTCTATTGCTGTGAAGAGACACCATAACCATGGCAACTCTTATAAAGGAAAGCATTTAATTCAGGGCTTACTTACAGTTTCAGAGAACCAGTCCTTTATCATTATGGTTGGGAGCATGGCATGGTATCTGAGAGCTATATACTGATTGTAAAGCTGAGAGAGAGACAGAGAGACAGAGATGGAGAGACAGAGACAGACAGAGACAGAGAGAGACAGAGGAGAGAGTGTATTTCTGGCATGGGTTTTTGAAACCTCAAAGCCCACCTCTAGTGACAGACTTACTCCAACAAGGCCATTCATATCTATTCCACAAGGCCATACCTCCTATTCCAACAAAGCCACACCTCCTAATCCTTTCAAATGGTTCCACTCCCTGGTGACTAAGCATTCAAATATATGAGCCTATGGGGGCCATTCTTAATCATACCATCACATGTATTATATTTATTTCTAGCTTATTAAAGAAACTCTGCACTGATTTCCACAGTGGCTGTTCTAATTTGTACTCACACCAGTATTTGTTGTCTTTTTTAAATTCTTAGCCATGCCATTCTGAGTGGAGTAAGAGGAAACCTCAAAGATGTTTTATTTGTATTTCCCTGATGGGTAAGGGCATTGAACCTTTTTTTTTTTTTTCTTTTGACAGGGTCTCAAGATGTAGCTTTGGCTGGTTGGCTGACCCTGGAGCTTGCTATGTAAAGCAGGCAGGCTGGCCTCAAACTCAAAGAAATCCGCCTGTCTCTGCCTCTCAAGTGCTGGGATTAAAGGCGTGTGCCACCATGTCTGGTAGGTATTGAACATTTTAAAGAACTGTTTCTCATCCATTTGTATTTCATCTTTTGTGAAATCTATTTATTTTTATGTCTCATTTTAAAAATTAGCGTGTTTTCCTGATGTTTAGTTTTTTTTTTTAAATTATTTGTATATTCTGGATACTAACCTATTAGATGTAGAGCTGATAAATGTTTTCTCTCATTCTCTCAGCTGCTTCTTGACTTGAATGATGGCATCCTTTGCGGTATAGAAGCTTTTTAATGTCATGTGGCATGTTTATTAATTGTTGAGCTTAATGTCTGTGCTACAGGGGTTCTGCTCAGAAAGGGTTTTCCTGTGCCAGTGAGTTCAAACGGTCTCTGTTTTCCCCTCCGTCCGCTCAGGGTACCAGGTCTTACTTATGTTGAGGTATTTGATTCATTTGGAGTTGAGATTTGTGCAGGGCGAGAGATAAAGATCCAAGTTTATTCTTCTACATGCAGCTCTCCAGTAACTGGAGGGTCCTGGTCAGATATCTGGGCATCAGGGTTATGTGTGGTGGCTGGGGAGTCTCTAGTAGGGAGCAGTTTGGATCAGATGAGTACCACAGGGGTTTAGATGGACACAGAGGAGGTGGTTGTCTCTGGCAAGCAAGTAAGGCTAGGTGACCTGAATGGAGAGAGGCTGGAAGGGAGAGCAGGTAGCCTATCGCATGGTCCACTCCATGTGTGGTGTCTAGAGAGTCCCTGGTAGGGAGCAGCCTTGGATCAGGTGAGTCACAAAGGCTTTAAATGATACACAAACAGGAATGTTGCTCAAAGATCTCCAATATCTGAAGTGTGACAAGATTATTAGGTAGCAAGCATCCCTCACTGACTTTGTCAAGTATCCAAAATGGCCTTCTGAAATCTATATAGTAAATAATCAGGAGAGACTGAGTGCTCATAGACTGATAAAGTCATAGAATAGAAGGACTGGCTAATGTGGACAGATTTGAGAAAAGGAAAAAAAAAACTTGGGAATTTAGCACAGGAAGCACCATACCCTAGTCATACCCTAGTGTGCGAGTCTCAGAAAGACACCTTTTAATTAGGGAAGGTTGTGAAGTGCATGCCATTAGGGACAATGGGAAGAAAAGGAGCAGACCCCGGGGCTGGCAGCATGGCCCGTTGGTAGGGTACTTTTCTTGAATGTATAGACCCTGGGTTGGCTCTTCAGCACCGCACTATCCTGGTTGTGGTAGAGCAAATGACGGAGACAAGAGGATCAAAGGGAGTTTGAAGTTAGCATGGGCTACATGAAACCTGTTTCAAAAAAGCCTAGAGGGTTAGAGAGAGGACTCAGCTAGTAAAGGCTAAGGCTCACAACCCAAAGGGGGGGGTGAGAGAAAGAGAGCAGACAGACAAACAGATAGACAGACAGAGATTGATTGATTACAGACCTCAAAAGAATATACACCATACACTAATGCATTTGCATAGAATACATTACTAATTACTAATGTAATTGGGACCTGGCCAAGAATATAGTAAGTAGAAGCCAAGTTTGAGATCTAGGACTATGATAAAATAGGGTTTAGGTAGAATATCCAAATAGGCAAATAGGGGAAATATATAGGTGAATAATTGCAGACATCTTCAAATTTGTTTCTAAGGAACTTACATACCATAGGGCAATTTATCAGGGTGTTATTAACCTCAACATCTGGGACTGGAGAGATGGCTCAGTAGTTAAGAACTCTTATTGCTCTTGCCGAGGACTCAAGTTCAGTTCCCAGCACCCATGCTGGAGAGCTCACAGCTGTCTGCATGTATGTACCTCCAACTCCAGAGGATCTGATGACCTCTTTTGACCTCCAAAGGCACTCTCATACACATGTTCATAGTCACACACACACACACACACACACACACACACCCCTAAACAAAAAAAGAAATTAAGAAAAGTGGAAACAACATTTCTAGCATAGAAAGCTGAGGGAAAGGAACA
>CABHPP010142502.1:13334-23635 GCA_902168425.1 Peromyscus attwateri | reverse complement strand
CTCTCTCTCTCTCTCTCTCTCTCTCTCTCTCTCTCTCTCTCTCTCTCACACACACACACACACACACATGCTCTCAGGTGAAAAGCTCAATGTGAATAGAAAGACTATGTCAATCTTTTTCTCAAATGATTTCTGAGAAATCACTGCTATGTCCGACACCCCAAACATAAATGTAATGCAAAAGTATGTGAATGTATACTAATAGAAAGACAATCCCACAGTATATACATAAGAAATCTATGTCACTTATATTAAGTATGATTAAACTCTTCTGACTGCCTATAAGAAAGTCATATCTGACAGAATAGTCAGTGTAAAAAGAAAATAATAACCAAAGGAAATAGAGATATACAACTTGGAGCTTTGTGTTTAAATGCTCAAAAATGATAACAGAGATTCCAAATGGTACCCCAAATTTCTTGTCTGCTTCAAGCAAAAGAGGAAAAAAATCTATTACTATGAATGTTACTGAATATGTACTAAAAATTTCTAGCTAAGTGTATACTGTTTCACCAGTGAGGAAATGATGGTTAACTATCTCACAAGGCCATGCATATTTTAATTATGACACTTAGTGCTGCCTTTTGACAAAAGGAAAAGGAAAAACCTGTGCTGTGACTTTGTAGCTCACTCTAGAAGCAATGAACAGGTACCATGAGTGAACCATACACCATATACGGGTTCAGTCTCATCCAGTCACAGAACTGAAATGTCCATAACAGGGTTTCACAACCTTGGCATTATGATATTTGGGGCCAGATGATTCTGTGTCAGGGAAGCTGTTGTGTTCATTATAGGACACATTACAGTTCACTGGTCCCTGTTTACCAGATACCCATAGCACTGCCTCTCCTTCCACAAGTTGCAGTAACAGAAAATGCCTGTAAAAACTTCTAAATGTCCCCTAAGGGGCAATTTCACTCCTGGTTGTAAACCATTGACCTCTCAAGTGATAATAAAAACAAACCAAGCTTCTCAGCTCTTATGCTCCCAGCATTCCATCATTCTGATTATTTCCAGCTTCCACTGGAAGAAGAAAAGGAAAGGAAAAGAAGCCCAGCCACAGATATCATCTCCTTCAACCCTCTGCGCTAACTCTCCTCTAACTCTCCAAATTTCTTTTCACCTTTCCCAGACCCCTGACAGATTTCACTTTATGAACAATTTTTATTAGTACTGAAAATTGAACCTAAGTCTGTGTACATGCTAGGCAGGGATTACAGCACCAAGCTACATCTCCAGCACAGTTTCCACATTTTCACTTGAAACAGGATCTCACTAAGTTGCCCAAGCTAGACTTGCGCCTGATGTCCTCCTGCTTCAGCCTCTCAAGTAGCTGGGATTATGGACATGCACCACCAAGCCCAGCCTTCTATAAAGCAATCATTTGTTCCTAGCAACACTCATCACACACCACCAGTGATACATATCTATTTTCTACAATATCTACCAATACCAGGCATGGTGACACATGCCTTAATCCTAGCAGATCCCTGTGCATTCTCGGCAAGCTTAGTCTACATAGTGAGGTGGCAGCCAGTCAGAGCTACATAGTGAGACCTTGTTTGTATTGTCACTCTTCTGTCTATGTCCTCTCATTAGTTACATAAACAATGGCACTTTTCCCTCATCCTATCTCCTCCTAGAGAAATAGCACTGAATACTAATCCAGCTCATCAAAGAATATCACATGATAGCATTGCTTAAATGCATTCCTTATATGTCAGGCACTGTGGTAGGTGTTTCACAAACATCAATAGTCCTCCCCAAATCCATGCATACAAGTGTTATTGACATATTGAAAAGCTATCCTTAGTTAGACTGCAGTTAGGGGACACACTGGAGAAGAGGGAATGTCTTTTATCAAAACATAGCTCTTATTCCTTGAGCTTGTACTTTATTTCAACTAACATCCTTTCTTCTTTATCTATAAAGAGCTAATGGCTATCTCTAACTTGCTTTTTGGTTTCACTTTTCCCCTCCCTATTGGGGGCATTAATGGGCAATTCCTTTTCTAATAATGTTCATACACATTTGTCTTAGAATGGCACAGATTCTTGTAACGAAGGAATTGTTTGTTGCTTGTGATCCATTGCCATCCCCAGATTTGTTATAAAGGATATTCATTCTGTTTTGTCTATCTACTGTAGCAACTCTACTGAACTTCCAGACATTTCAGTTTAACATGAAATAAAGTCTGTTTTGACATTTTTCCCAGTGTGGGGATTTGAACCCATGGCCTCATGCATGCTTTCAAACACTCTACCACTCATTTATAATCCCAGCTCAAGACCCTCTTTGACTCGATCATGATGAAACATTTCACACTGATGGCCAATATCAAGGGCTCTTGAAACAATTAGATGAGAGCCCCCTGAGTATCCATAAGTCTACCTAGATAAGGTGTCATATGGAAGTTCACTCTATCATCTGGACTGTGGATGTGCTTGCTTACCTTTATTTTGAGGGTGTTGTACTGATGAACTGGAAGGGAAATGGAAGAGAAGTGGCCATGAACATACTCTTTTTCTCTGAAAGTTAAGTTTCTGAAATGATATAGAAGGCAGAGAAATTTTCTCCCAGGATTCCAATGTGCCATATGGATGGAGACTGAAAGGTTTCTTACAATTCTATAAGCAAGACTAGTTTGTGTCTTTAACATGGTAGATTAAACAGAAAGACAGATTCACTTGCTGGGAGGGAGATACCTGCTACAGTTCTCATTTGTCAGATGATAAATGTGAGGGTCAGAGAGGTTATGACCAGAATTATCATAGAGAATGTAGTAAGCATTTCTAAGGTCTGCACAATTTCTAGGCCCAGATTACATGCCCTCATCTGCATAGACATGATCTGTAAATATGATGGGAGAGGCACTCTTATGACTAGGTTATATTATATGGCAAGTATTAAGTGATTTTGCAAACAAAATTCATCAAAAGGCGACATCCTGGGTAGAACTGATGCAAAGAGATAAATGTTTTAAAGGGTTCCTACACACAAAAAAGAAACAACAAAAAGCAGAACACAGGCATTATATGTTTCATAGAAACTAACTTAAAATACATCACAGACCTGCAGGTTAAAACATAAAACTGTTAAACTCCTCAATGACAGCAGGGGAAAAATTGAGAGGATTTGAGGTTTGACCCAATCTGTGAAAGAACTGATGGGTTGGACTTCATTAAAATTAAAAATAACTCTTCTGTTAAAGAACACTGTCAAAAATAGGAAGGCAAGCCACTAATTGGCAGAAATTTTTTACAAATGACATATTTGATTTTTTTAAGTTATAGAGAATACACAAGAAACTCCCAAAACCAAAAAAAAAAAATAGGAAACAAACAAAACAAACCAACTTTTAAAAATGGACCAAACCTCTTAAGAGATATCTAATCAAAGAAGATATTTATGTAAAAGATAAATACACAAAATGTGTTCCACATCGTATATAATCTGGGAAATGCAAACTGCATCATCAATGAAATAACACTATATACATATTAGAATGGCTCAAGTCCAGAACACTTACAATAGCATCAAGGTTTGGCGAGACTGTGGAGCTACAGGAACTCCCATTCTGTGCTGGAGGGAAAGCAAAGCAGTCTATCCACTTCAGAAGACAGCTTGGCAGTTTCTTAAAAACGAAGCATACCTTTACCAAAATGCCCTAATAACACATAAAGGAACAAAAGCACAGACTTGCTCTTGAGTTAGTTTGACCAAGAGTGAGCCAAAATTTGAATTCTCCACTTCTGTCCCTGTGTCTTCTGTCTGTCCCTAACAAAGAGCTTTGGTCTGCATTATTGAATAGCACAGAAAACATGGTATGGGAAAGAAATGAGGGATGCTTCATAGAAATCTTTACTATGCCCGGCGGTGGTGGCGCACGCCTTTAATCCCAGCACTCGGGAGGCAGAGCCAGGCGGATCTCTGTGAGTTCGAGGCCGGCCTGGGCTACCAAGTGAGTTCCAGGAAAGGCGCAAAGCTACACAGAGAAACCCTGTCTCGAAAAAACCAAAAAAAAAAAAAAAGAAAGAAATCTTTACTAAAGATTCACAATGATTTTACTTTGTTGATGCCAACTGACCCAGAATAGCACTCAACACGGCAAATAGATGTTTTTGAATTATATGTATATGTTGCATCTGATATTTATGAGGTTATTTATTTTTAAGGCTGTTTCCAACCTGTTGGCTGCTTTCAGCAGATGTTTATCACAACACACACATGCACACTTATGTCACTCTGGGTCAGGAGAGCACATAAGAGTAAAGCTATGTTTAGCTTGGTCCTAAAAACCAATTATATGGGAAAGGCAAAGTTGGTTACATTGTTCTATAAAAGGTTGGTTAAACTCAACAGTGTTGCCTATACTAGGATAGCAAGCTAAGTACATAATCTTAAATGATCTCAAAGCATATTATTAACTTGACTGCAAGGTCCAGCAGATATTTCAGAGTCAAAAGATACTTTAAAAAATGTATCACTACACACCAGATGACTCCATAATTGCACTCCTTGGTACTCACTTACCCAAAGGAGCTAAGAGCTTATGGCCCCCCAAAAAACTTTGACATAATCGAGATGAGTGAATAAAGAAACTGTGGTTCACCCAAACAATGAGACACTGTTCAGCGCTAAAAGTGAATGAGCTATCAAATAAAGAAAAAATATCTAGGCAACGTAAAAGTTTATTACTAAGTGAAAGAAGCCAGTCTGTGAAGGCTATATATTGTGTAAATTCAAATGTCCAAAATTTTAGAAAAGTCAAAACTATGGTGATGGTAAAAAGAACAGGGGTTCTTAGGGGAGAGGAAATAGTGGATAACAGAGCATGTCATCTGGGCAGAGGAAGATGGGCAGTGAAATTTCTTTCTGATTTTCCAGTACTGGATCCATGTCACTATACTTTTATAAAAAATATACAACATTAAGAGTTGTAGTCTGGGTGAACAAAGCAATGAAGTATGACATTAGGGGTCATTTTACTTCTGTGTTTATTGTTGTTTTAGAATAAGTGTACTTGATTTTAGTTTTAGTCTAGGTCCCTGGGCTATCTAGTCTCTGGTTCTTGGTCACCCAATCAGTGTCATGTATGGGTTCCATCTTGTGGAGTGAGCCTTAAGTCAAATTGGATATTGGTTGGTTATTTCCATAAGCCTTGTGCCACCATTACCCTAGCACAGTGGTTCTCAACCTGCCTAATGCTTTGGCCCTTTAATACAGCTCCTCATGTTGTGGTGACCCCACCACCACCATAAAATTATTTCGTTGCTACTTCATAACTGTAATTCTGCTACTCTTATGAGTTGCAATGTAAATCTCTGATATGCAGGATATCTGAAATGTGACCCCTCTAAAAGGGTCATTTGATCCCCAAAGGGGCTGTGACCCACGTGGGCTGAGAACCACTGCCTAGCATATCTTACAGGCAGGATACCATTGTAGATAAAGGGTTTGTGGCTGGGTTGGTGTTTATGCATCTCTTTTAATAGCATACAGAGTACCTTCCTGTATCAGAGACACTGGAACATAAGGGTTAAGATTCTACGTAGGCACCATCTCGACTTCATGTCTAATGAGTTGTATAAGTGTTATCTTCAGCAATGGGGCCTTCAGCTTTCCTCCTACAGCAGATGAGAACAAATACAGAGACCCACAGCCAGGTAAGACCCACATGCAAAGAGTGAAAGACCTTCAAACACTCAGCCCTAAATGGGATATATCTCTATCAAATCTCCCCTTGGGCCTCAGGGAACTTCACAGAAGAGGAGTCAGAAAGCATGTAAGAGCCAGAGAGGATGGAAGACACCAAGAAAACAAGTCCTTCTAAATGAACAGGATTAAAGCTTATATGAACTTGCAGAAACTAAGGCAGCACGCACAGGGCATGCACAGGTCTGCACTAGGTCTTCTGTGTATATATTAAGGCTTCCAGATTTTTTTTGTGGGATTCCTGAGTGTGTGGGTAAGTGGATCTCTGATTCTTGTGCCTTCTCTTATGCTCTTATCCTTCTGTTAATTTGTCTTGTCCAACTCTGGTGTGATAGTTCTTATTTTACCTTATTTTGTTTTATTTTGTTATAGTTTATTATTATCCCTTAGAAGCCTGTTTGTTTTCTAATGAAAGACAGAAAGGGAGTATATCCAGACAGGAAGGGAGGTAAGGAGGAACTAGGAGGGATGGAGGGAGAGAAAACCACAGTCAGGATATAATGTGGGAGAAAAAAGTCCATTTTCAATAAAAGGGAGGAAATGATTTGTAGTCTGGGGATGGAGAAATGGCTGGATCTATGTCACTGTACATTTACACAAATGGACAACATTAAGACTTGTAGTCTTGCACATGTGTTGTAGTTGTATGACTTGAATCTCTTATTGGATTCCTGGTAGAGGGAGTGGGGGCTGTCTCTGACTCTGTTGCCTGCCCTTGGGACCCTTTCCCCATGTTGGGTTGCCTCACCCAGCCTTAATAGGTGAGGAGGTGCCTAGTCTTGCTATGACTTGATATGCCATGGCTGGTGGATATACATGGGAGGCCTGTACTTTTCTGAAGGGAAGGGAGAGGGAATGGATGGGGGGAGGCTGAGGGGAGGGACTAGGAGGAGAGGAGAGAGGGAGGGAGGGAGGGAGGGGAAACTGTGATCAGGCCAGGAAAACTCAGTTGATTAATTAATAAAAATATAAGGAAAAAAAAACAAGATTTATAGTCTTGAACTGGAGAGGTGGCTCAGTTTTTAATTCCCAGCACCCACATCAGGCAGCTCATAACCACCAGGAACTCCAGGTCCATGGGATCCATGCCCTCTTCTTGTCTCCATGGCCACCTATACACATATGGAATACATTCACACAGACAAGGACATATACAAACACAAACCACATAAAATAAAATCTCTTTTTAAAAAGTTGTAACATACAGGGGATTACAAGGTGTCAGAGTAGGTCTATCAACTGTAGCAAATGAAACACAATAATGGGAGATGTTGATTTGGGGAGTAGTTGCGTGGGGGTGAAGATAAAAAACATATGGGAAATTTTTCTTGATTTTGTTATGAACCTTAGTTGCACAGTGATGTTTACTGTGCTCTCTTCACAATAGCAAGGAAATAGAATCAGCCTACTTGTTCATCAAATGAGGAAAGTATAATTAAAATTTGGCATATATATATATATAATGCAATTTTATTCAGCCATAAACAAAATTAAGTTATGAAAGTTACTGGAACATTGATGAGATAACTCAGGCTAAGAGAGACAAACATTATACATCTTTTCTTATATACAGATTCAAGTTTTTAATATATGTGCATGTATGTGGGAGTGAGTATGTCTAGAAGTAAGGAAACTAGATAGGGTACATGAAAGTGAGAAAAGAAGAGGGAATAAAGTCTTAAAAAAGGAAAGTGGAAAGGGTAATAAAGAGGAATATTGGAAGTGGAAGGGTAAAAACAGGGGAGGGTGTGTATGTGGTGGGATGAGGGTATGGAGCAGGCAGAGAAGATCAACCAAAGAAAATTGTATGAAAATCCAATAAGGAAGCTTGATACTTTGTAGACAGATTAAAAACAAATAGAATAATAAAAAATAAATAAACTGAGAAAAAAGTATAGAGGGTGGGGGAACCACCCACAGGATCCTTTCACATTATTTTTTTCAAAAGGATCCAGCCTTCAGTGTGATTCTCCTCTTGGCTCTGAAGCAGCCAACTGTGTCCTGCGAAGGTCAAGAGTTACAGAACTGCAGAGCTGGCAGGAGCTGAAAGCAGCTCTAGCGGACAGCCAATAGGAAAGCTGTCCCTTCAGTCCCTCAACTTCAAAGGAATTCCGAAATCTGCTAACAACCACATCACATCCATCTGCTTGAACTGCACTCAGCCTGGCTGACATCTTGCTCCACAGCTTCTGCAACCCTAAACACAGAAGCCAGCTAAGCTGTGCATAAGACTCCTGGCCCATGTAAACTGTATGTATTTTCAACCCATAAGTTTATGGCGACTTATGCAGCAAATGAAAACTAACACATCCTGAATGTTGGTACATAAAATTGAGTGGTTGACAAGAGAGGGAGAATAATGACCTACTTAATGAATGTGTTTCTTTCATCTTAAAGGAACCTCAAACATGTGGGGACAATTCAAACACTAGACAAGAGAATTTTCCATGGCTCATAAGCAAATACTCCTTTTCTATTTAATACTTCATTGGCCATTTGTCAGGAGTCATTTTATTGGCACAGATATTAGTTTTATTATTTATTTCAACTAGGAAAAGAAGACATAGATTAGTTCAAAATATTTCATTTGATAACAATACATACTTTATGAAGTCCAATTTAAATCTTGGCATGAGGGCACACTCCTGTACTCCCAGTACTCAAAAAGATGAGATATGAGGATCACTAAAAATTGAAGGGCAATGTGGGCTACCTACTCAGTTCCAGGTTGGTCTTGGGCTACCTACTCAGTTCCAGGTTGGTCTGGGATGCAGGCAAGATGACACCCTGTCATGCTTTTGAAAAAAGTCAAGACTGCCTTTATTTATTTGTCACTTATTTTCTTTTATATTATTTTTAAATCTTATTTTATTTTATGTGCAGTAACATTTTGCCTGCATGTGTGTATGTGCAACACATCCATGCAGTGCCTGTGGAGGCCAGAAAAGGGTGTCACATTTCCTGGAATTGGAATTATGAATGGTTGTAGCCACCATATACATACTGAGAACTGAACCAGGGTCCTCTGTAAGAACAAGAAGTGCCCATAACTGCAGAGCCACCTCTGTAGCCCCTTGTTGCCAATCTTTTTTATTTATACTCAGCAACTTTGCACTCAGAGAACAAAGAGCAAGGGTGACAAGTGATTCTGTGATCACTTTGGTTGATTATTTGGTCACCTTCCATGTAGCAGGAAGGAATTGTTTCAGATTGACTCTAGATTCCCTCACATAGGTTGCTCATCCATGTCACACAATGGCATCAAGCACCTATGTGGCTAGGAAAATTCTAGTTTTTCACAGTTCAAGATTTGAAGACTTTCTCTTGCCACAGAAAATCTATTGAACTCAAGTGTGAACAAATTGGGTTAACTTTGAACATCTAAATACAATTAAAATATCTAAAAAGCCTGAATCCTAAGGCATTTAAGGCTTTCTATTCATATAAACTTGCAAAAGAAGCAAAATCTTGGTTACCATTACCCAGTTTTGTCAGAATAAACAGGCTCAACAGAAAAAAAGTCAAAAGGAAGCAGAGAGATGACAAGAAGGCTCAGTGGGAAAAGCCAGTTTCCACACAAGCCTGGAGACCCACATTCGAGCCCTCATAACTCATGAAAGATAGGATGAGAGAACCGACTCCACCTACACATGGCATACCTACACCCATATTAAGACACACACACACACACACACACACACACACACACACACAAATGATGATGATTATGATGATGATGAAGATGATGATGATGATGCTTTAAAAACACAGAATTCCAAGAAGCCACAGCAATTTTATCCATCTAACAGTTACATGAGCTGCCTTTTGAGGCTGTTGATCGACAGTTACTCAGAGTGACTGTACAGAGGTTGTAGGATCACCAGCTTTTAAGGCTGAAGAGCAAATCCCACACTTCAGGGAAAATGAACCCAACAAAAGTAGAAGTCTCCATTTTAGTTCTAAGATTCCAAAACTAAAATGTGATATATTACAGAACTTCTTCCACCATTATATGCTTGCAATGGAACAGCATTTAGGACATACATATGTATCTTATATCATACAATATATCATATATATCATAATAGTAACTCTTCTCACTACATATAATTCACCTGCTTTATGGGGAAAATACTTTCCCCTTAGGTATAATGTAGTCTTTCTGGTGGAGAAGCAGATTCAAACACCCAGACAATATTTTTAGTATTAGAGACAGCATTCTCAGTCATTCACACATGAGAAGGTAAGTAAAGAAGGAAAGAAAGTCATCAGTCAGATGATGGCATGTCATTTGAAGTATTACAAATAACTTCCGTAGTGATAGCTTTCTACACGATTGTATTGGGTAGCAATAGAGAACAATGTAGTCTGATTCACAACAACCCGTTGTCTCGAGAATTTTCTCACTTCTTGGCTATCATCTCTTTCCCATATTTTATTGCAAACTTCATGGTTTACTTTGGGAATATATTAACATTCTTCATCAGTATCTCTGGTACTTCAAAAAGGACCCCTGGTGATATATAAAAATGTAGATAGGCAAAGAAAGAAAGAAAGAAACGAGACAACAACCCGTTGTCTCG